>CAXDIV010000059.1:0-24889 GCA_963989385.1 Ctena decussata
AAGTTAACCTATCCATATGTGGAACAATAAAACTTTCTCTAAAGACATGCGTATATTACGCAATAAAATGTCAGTGGTGGGGTCCATTGGCCTAGCATGTATCAACTAAAGCTGCGTTTACATGGGCAAAGTTTATGTGAAAAATACGGTTTGCCACAGAAAAATGTGCTCGTGTAAATGCCAAAAATATGACAATGTTTCTTTGACAAATATATATGGTAAAAGTATTCGATAAATTAAATTTGTCCGTGTAAACGGAGAACTTTGCTAAAGATATATAGGTCACAGAGATTATGTAACAACTATTGTATAAGCGTGGAAAATGTGACAAAGATTTTGTTTCATTGCTGCAGGTAACTTTGACGAATAATATACTGAGGGAAATAAGTTAAGCAATTTTTTACAAATCAGCATATAATTCAGACTTATTTAAAAAGTGAGAAACTGTATTGTTTCCGCTGTTTAAGGTATCATTTCGGGTACCAGAAACCCAACAATTAAAAATAGAGCAAAGTCGCGTCGCATTTGTACCCAAGGGTTTAACCAAAAAATGCCATAAATCTTTTATGCAGGGCATCTTTTTTTCAGGCGCTATTTCATCTTCAACTCTTACACCAGAGCCAATTTGCGGCGATGTAGACATTTGTGGACAAGGACACAGTGTTGTGTGCTAAAATATTGTTACCATGATAAACGTAAATGTGCTTATGACGCCGTCAAAATTGGCATTCACAAAGCAATTGAGACTGAGCAAAAGTCACCGTCAAAGAATTGTTCCAAAATGTTGAACCAAACTGCAATGGCAAGGCCTCTACATGACCAGAACTCTTTCCAGCAATTTGTTCCTGTAAACTGGCGCTATTCCCGCAGATTTAACCACAGCCGGTTCGACATTTACGTCATTCTGACGTCAGTTTTTAAAACCATCAAAGATCCTTTTGACATCAGCAATATTGAACTTAAAATGTCTCATCTCTAAGTGCGCATAAGGGTCATTGCATATTCACAGATTTTGTCAATTTCCGTCATAACGTAAACTTGACGCCTCCATTCAAATCTTGACAGGTTCTGGTCGTTGCATTAAAACAAATGGATTGCCAGGGGTAATCGTTTTGCATGATAGTGTTCCCACAGTTGACAGTAATAAAGCGCACAATATTCGAGTCAAAGCGTCAATTGATAATGTTTAAAATGGCGGTTGAATTTTTCGTCAAGTTAACGTCAAACTAACGTGCCCCATTCCCGGCGTCTTATGCGTTTATTTGCAAACCCATTTACGGTTTTCTTGTTCAAGGACCCAGTAAAAACCTTTCAAAAGCATATTGACAATTTTCTCTGTTTAATTGTTTGTCAGCCCGCGCGAATTGTAAATTCATTTAAAGTGACGTCAAACGTGCGTTAAGTCACTTTTGTCGTCCAAGTTTGATGTAATCGCAGTCTCCTAACTTACACTAACTATATGCGATCAACAATCTGGCGATACTTTCCCTAAAGAAATTTTCACAACCCTTTGAAAAAATTGCTAAACTTATTTCTCTCAGTATATTTGGTCAAGTGAACACTGCAGCAAATATTTCATTGCCAATGTTTATTTGACAAATATTCTATGTCACATTTTCTTTAACAAATAATTTGCTCCGTGTAAACGCAAAATGTTTGGCATACTTTCTTTGTTAAAGTTTCTGTGACATAGAAACTTAAATTTGCTCGTGTGAACGGGGCCAAACAGCGCAGTCGTCAAATGAGTAAAATATATAATCCATATACTTATGGTAATACTGCTAGCACTCTCCATTGATGGAGTCTATTGTTTATCACATAATTATCCAGAAGACTGGGCGAACATGACGCGACAAAACCAACAAAGTGGCATGTTCGCCCAGCGAAGACTCAGCTTAGGCTACCGCTCTGATCAAATTCTTCGCTCTGCACTTAAAGGGTAGCTGAAGTTCTAAGCTAGCTTCATGCACACAGTAAAGATCCTGATCCGATAGGGCTGATGTCCAGATTGATCTGAGTGTTCGCTGTGCGCACATGCCACCTTGTTGGTTTTATCGTGCCGTGGCTCAAATTTTGACAGTATGTCTTTATCATTCAGTTAATGGCAGTGTAGTTCAACTTTTATGTTACTGTAAAATTTAAATCCATCTATGGATAATATGGCCTCATATCTTCCTAGATGTTGCTATTCGAAGACTAATCTTCTAAGCATTAGATATGACTTTTGTTGTTGAAAAACTGCCAACCTTGATACACTGTTAGCTTGGGTGTTGTCCGAACATTCAACGTAAATACGATGTTAAGTGAGTTATCTCAGAATCTATGGTATGGTCAGACCAGCTCAGAAACGTCCTTTTTGATTCTGATCCAGTAACTTCTAGTGCTCAAGGTGGTATTTCTTTTGTGATTTCTTCTCCAAATGGGATTTCTTGTCTTTATATACACTTAAGAGATCCGAGTCAGCTTGCAGGTCATCTGACAAACCCTCCCAAACAACATCTAAGTCGTCCAAGGAGTCAACATAACGTAGCATTTTCCTTATCCTATCATGCTTTGAAAAGAATGTATTTGGTAGGCTAGAGACTGATTTTCTTTTCAGTTCTGGTGACAGTTTCTCACAAAGAGGAGTACCTAGCCATTTCTCAAGCTGGGATATTGGCACAGTTATCTTATCTAGGTCCGCATCAAACAGTGGACTATTTGGAACCATGAATGCACCAACACATGGCTTGTCATCTGGATTTTTATCGTTATTACCTATGATTACCTTGAACATGTGGGTTGGTACAGCCAACTCATTGTCCCCAATAACCTGAAAGATAATGATGCTCAGATACACTGGCGGATATTGTGAGCATGGCTTACAGTTTCGCCAATAGTTTCAACACATTACCAGATTGCAAGAAGTGGTTGCAATTCTAGTAGCAGTTTCTGACGCATTGCAAACTGTATTATAGAAAGCGTTGTTTACAATGCTCGTAATTTTTGACACATGCCAAATTGTAAGAAGTGTTTGCAATTTCAATTGCAATTTCTAACACATTTTGGACTGTAAGCAGTTTTTTTGCAATTCTACATGTAATTTTTGACACCTTGCTTGACTGTTAGCATAGTTTGCAATTCCGCTAGCAATTTTTTACACATTGTCAGGTTGTAAATAGAGTTTGCAATTCTACTTGCAATTTTCGATACATTACTGGATACACTGGCAGATTATAAGCAGTGTTTGGAATTTTAATGGATAGCCGGATTATAAGCATTGGTTGCAATTTTAACACATATAACTTGCTTGTAAGCATTGGTTGCATTTTTATACATAACCACACTGTAAGCAGTGGTTACAATTTTGAAGCATAACCAGATTGTAAGCTATGGTTGCAATTCTCACACATAACTGGGTTGTTAGCAGTGGTTGCAATGTTGACACATAGCTGGATTATATGCACCCGTTAGAATTTTGACACATGCTAGGTTGTAATCAGTTGCTGCAATTTTTGTAGACACATACACTGTAACCGGATTATAAACAATGGTTGCAACTTTTCTTTGGCACATGTATACATGAAGCAGGAATGAAAGCAGTGGATGCAATTTCGACAAATAGCTAGATTGCAAGTATTGCTTGCAATTTGGACACATAGCTGGACTGTAAGCAGCACTCACAAATTTGGCACATAGCGAAATTGTAAGCATTGGTTTGAAGTCTGACACACAGCCGGATTGTAAGCGGGTTGCAATTTTGACACATAGCTGAACTGTAAGCACTGTTGCAAAGGGGGGTATCAATAAGGTGGGTTTTCTGCATCCTACCAAAGTTTTATTTTTTTGACTGATGTTATACTCTAGTGTGTCTAGTTTATTGAACCATATGTGACTTTGCGCGGAAAGCCCTACTTACTGAGCTATGGGTCCAAAGAAGTGGTTGGGGTAATCCAACATGGTTTTGGCCTGTCTTGTAAAAATATTCTCATTTGAAAGAAGAGTATAGCAGACAGACAGGATTTGATAAAATGATTAACAGAACATCTAAACTATATTTCCATATCATTTTATTTGGTCTAATTTGAACATATGTTGTCAAAAAAGACTTCCTTTGACATTTAGCATTTTTTGATATTTTTGACCTCAATTTTCAATATTTCTTGGCCTTATTGTTAAATGAACAGACATGTTATCATCAAACTCATGTCAAGGAAGTACCTTGAGAAGGACATTCAGATGATGTGACCAGAATAACACAATAGCATTGTTTTCATGGTCGACTGAACACATAAACTTGCTTGGAAGATGGTTTTCTTTCTATTTTGACCTAGAATTACGAACCTTTGGTCAAATTACTATTTTAACTGCTATATTATGCCCCACGCCCCTGCCACTAAAGGTGAGGGAATACATATTGGCTTCAGTGCGGATCTCGTTGGCATCTGCAATTGTGTATGTGTCACATATTAAGTCCTTCTGTGACCTTGGAAACAAGGTCAAGGTCATCAAAATCTGACCTTGACCTTGTTTCCAAGGTCAAAGTATGTGACCAAGACACAGATGCAGACGCCAAGGAGATCCGATCTGAAGCCAATATGTATTCTTTCACCTTTAGTGACGGGGGTGTAGGGCATAATATAGCAGTTAAAATAGTAATTTGGCCAAAGGTTCGTAATTCTAGGTCAAAATTAAATGAAAAAACATCTTCTGAGCAAGTTTATGTGTTCAGTCGACCATGAAAACTAGGTCATTGTGAAATTCTGGTCACATCATCCGAATGTCCTGGTCAGGGTGCTTCCTTGACATTAGTTTGATGACAACTGGTCTGTTTATTTAACCATAAGGCCAAGAAATATTGAAAATTGAGGACAAAAATACCAAAAAATGTTGAATGTCAAAGGAAGTCTTTTTTGACAACATATGTTCAACTTAAACCAAATAAAATGATATGGAAATATAGCTTAGATGTTCTGTTAATCATTTTATCAAATCCTGTCTATCTGCTGTATTCTTCTACCAAATGAGAATGTTTTTACAAGACAGGCTAAAACCATGTTGGATTACCCCACCCACTTCTGTGGTCCCATAGCTCAGTAAGTAGGGCTTTCCGCGCAAAGTCACATATGGTTCAATAAACTAGACACACTGGAGTATACCATCAGTCAAAAAAATAAAACTTTGGTAGGATGCAGAAAACCCACCTTATTGATACCCCCCCCCCCCCTTTGGCACATTGCTAGATTGTTGTAAGCAGTGATTTTGACACAAAGCCAGATTCTAAACAAGGCTTGCAAATGTCTCATAGCCGGTTCGCCTGACTGTAAGCAGTTTATGTAAATTTGGCACATAGCCGGATGGTAATATTGGTTCCAAATTTGACACCTAGGTAGATTGTTAGCAGTAGTTGCATTTTGACACATAACCATGAGATTATTAGCAATGTTTGCAAAGGTCCTGGTATGATAAGGGCCGTTTTTGGCCCCATTCCAATTTTCTTAAAATAGCATGGTTTCTATTGCTTATTCACTGATTCTCAAGAAAGTGTAACGAATGGTGTCATGGCTTTAAACGCATGTATAATTTTATTTTTAGCTGTCGATTAAATCAAATAAGTGCATGCTCTGAAATTTCTGCTGCTACCTAAAATATTTAAGTTATAATATTGATTCAAATGCACGGAAATACTCACATTATCATACCTGATACTGAAGGACCCCCCTATTTTTTGCATGTCATAATTAAAGATGTCAATATTTACCTTAAATTCTTTTGAAGACTTTCGGCGTGAAGCAAATAGTTTTGACTTGGAAAGTTTGGGTTTTTCGAGTCCTTTCGACTAGTGATTAATGGGTATACGTTGGAACACAATGTTTTGTTTAACTCATGACCGCTTCTTGTCACTGAGTTCTGTGTATTCTACGAGCCCAAGCATTAACAATGCATTCCAAAGTTTCAGATGAGGCTAACAAGGTTTGCTTTTTCATCAAGGAGGTCATAATCAGTCACTATGACAGGCCATAAAGAGTTTTTAGCTCACCTGAGCCATAGGCTCAGGGTGAGCTATTGTGATCACCCAGTGTCCGTCGTCCGTCGTCCGTCGTGCGTCGTCCGTTGTCCGTCGTCCGTCGTCCGTCGTGCGTCGTCAACAATTTGCTTTAAATGACATCTTCTCTGAAACCGCTAGGCCTGAGGGCTTTGATATTTGGTATGAAGCATTGCCTAGTGGTCCTCTACGAAGTTTGTTCAAATGGTGGCCCCAGGGTCCAAAATGGCCCTGGGGCAGGGGGTCTTGGGTTCGAAACTGAAAAATACTTAAAAATCTTCTTCTCCAGAACCGCTTGGCTCAGATGCTTGAAATTTGGTATGTAACATTGCCTAGTAGTCCTCTACCAAGTTTGTTCAAATGGTGGCCCCAGGGTCCGAAATGGCCCTGGGGCAGGGGGTCTTTGGTTCGAAACTAAAAAATACTTAAAAATCTTCTTCTCCAGAACTGCTTGGCTCAGATGCTTGAAATTTGGTATGTAACATTGCCTAGTGGTCCTCTACCAAGTTTGTTCAAATGGTGGCCCCAGGGTCCAAAATGGCCCTGGGGAAGGGGGTCTTGGGTTCGAAACTAAAAGATACTTAAAAATCTTCTTCTCCAGAACTGCTTGGCTCAGAGGCTTGAAATTCGGTATGAGGCATTGTCTAGTGGTCCTCTACCAAGTTTGTTCAAATGGTGGCCCCAGGGTCCAAAATGACCCTGGGGCAGGGGGTCTTGGGTTCGAAACTAAAAAATACTTAAAAATCTTCTTCTCCAGAACTGCATGGCTGATATTCTTGAAATTTGGTATGTAGTATTGCCTAGTGGTCCTCTACCAAGTTTGTTCAAATGGTGGCCCCAGGATCCAAATTGGCCCTGGGGCAGGGGGTCTTGGGTTTCGGAACTAAAAAATACTTAAAAATCTTCTTCTCCAGAACTGCTCGGCTCAGATGCTTCAAATTTGGTATGTAGCATTGTCTAGTGGTCTTCTATCAAATTTGTTCAAATGGTGGCCCCAGGGTCCAAAATGGCCCTGGGGCAGGGGGTCTTTGGTTCGAAACTAAAAAATACTTAAAAACCTTCTACTTCAGAACCGCAAGCCTCAGATGCTTGAAATTTGGTATGTGACATTGCCTAGTGGCCCTCTACCGAGTTTGTCCAAATGGTGGCCCCAGGGTCCAAAATTGCCCCGGGGCAGGGAGTCCCAGGTTTGAACCATAGAAATACATAGAAAAATATTAAAAAATTATTTACTTCAGAACCACAAGGCTCAGATGCTTGAAATTTGGTATGTAGCTTTGCCTAGTAGTCTTTTACCAAGTTTGTTCAAATGATGACCCCAGGGTCTAAAATGGCCCCACCCTAGGGGGTCCTGGGTTTGAACCATAGAAATACATAGAAAAATATTTGAAAATCTTCTTCTTCAGAACCACTTGGCTCAGATGCTTGAAATTTAGTATGTAGCATTGCCTAGTGGTCCTTTACCAAAATTATTCAAATGATGGCCACAGGGTCCAAAATGGCCCGGCCCCAGAGGGTCCAGGGCTTGTACCATAGCAATACATAGAAAAATATTCAAAAATCTTCTTCAAAACCATTTGGAAGTGGTTGCAAACTATCAGGTTTGTTAAATGATGACCCTTGTTTGACCTTTAACCTTTTTGGTCAGGTGAGCGATTCAGGGCCTCTTGGCCCTCTTGTTTACTATCTATTAAATGGAAATTTTGTTTTGACGCGTCCTTAGTATTCTGAAAAAACGTAATTTTTCAAGTGTATTTTACGAGTCAAGCCAAAGTCACCCAGTATACAAACAAGAAAGACACCTATTGCCTGTCGTAGAAAGGCGACAACCCCTACTGGTCATTGGACAACTATCGTAACCCTCAACGAATATGCTTCGTAGAAAATAAGTTTCACGTTTCATAAAATTATTTTACGGGACGTATTATACGGGACAGTAAATCTGAGTAGTACAGGAATGGACCCAGCAAGAAGCTTATACACTCTTAAAAAGGGCACATTGTCCTATTCATTTAAAAATGTACACATGAACGGCCAATCGGAAGCTGAAAAGGGTGAAAACATGGGAGAAATTTTCAGTTTTTGAATTTTCATATTATGATTTCTTGATTCAACAAAATATTCATTTAGTATCTACCTACTTCTTAAACTGAATTTGATATGTCCATATATGCGCTAAATATTTTTGCACTGATTGTATCGGGCAATTAAAATGAAACACTGATGCACTATGGTCTATTTTTAGGCAATAAATCGACGTTCGAGCAGTCCCGTATAATACAGAAATGTGTCCCGTAAAATACAGTTACATTCAATAGCAGTTCTTTAAAGAAAAATCGTTCTGACAAACCTGAGGATTAGAAATTATATTTTAAATTAATTATTATATATGTGTCTTTATTCTCTGCCATAGACTGAGTAATCTGTTCTCTCTATCTGTAAATTTAATTTGTTTTATTGGAAAATTTGATTAAATTTCAATTCTGCAAAGATAAATTGCCTAATCCGCAATTTATATGGCGCTAGAAATGATGTTCTTCTGCGGTTTAGTTATCTATAAGTGTTATATAAGTGTTATTTTCCTCACAAATTGGATAATTTCTTAGTGGGAAGACAGGAGAAATTGTGCGATCAAATACAGCATTAATGTCCCGTAAATTACAAACTTAAAACAAGTTTCACTGCCTTGATAAGATGATTTATGGTAATATTTTGTCATATAACAACATAGTATATACAAGTCAAAGATGCTTGACCTTCAGATGCATGTATCTTGAAATATTATTGTCGGAAAGTCTCATATGACAACTATTGAGATTTCAAGTTTTTCTATTTAAGAACTGAGAAAAAGAACTTGAAATGCAAAGCAGTACTGCTGACATAAAAAAGCAAACAGGCTGGCAAATTGTAACGGAAACACTTCTGTGTGGTCACACATAGAACTTGTTCATGTAGCAATATCGCATTTAATCATTTATGTTAATATTTGTATCTAAACACAAACAGTTCACTGTCGCATTTTAAGATCGTGTATTTTACGGGACAGTACAGAAGACATGAATAGCAGTGTAACCATTCTAGATGCTCTATAAAGCATATGCGTTTTATACAGACAGGTTGCAGTTTTAAAGTTTAAAACAGGAGTTTTCCTTGAGGATTTCAAATCTTTAACTTTATGTGTTTTGCAGGAATAGTTTTCTTTCATGTTAGTTAAGTACAGTGAGGTCGTATTGCTTCTTTTTGGTAGAGGAAGAGCATTTTGCTTTTTCAGAAATAACAGAGTGAAGATTTCTAGAGCTCAACTTTGTCCTAAACAAAATCACTTGCCTCTTTGGTGGATTATACTCTTATACTTCCAGTAATTGCTTCAACTCTATAGGTATACACGACTCGTAGAATACTCGAGAGAAAGCTTAGTGCCTTCACGTTGTCTCTCGTTATCTGAATTCACCTGATATTTACTGTGAAATACTTTAGATTTAGCTTCGTGAGATACCAAAGTTGTGAAATGACAGTGAAATACCTCTATATGACTTGCTTACTTTTTCGATTTTTTAACCACCCAAAAGTTACACTTTCTTGAGAATCAGTATATTATTTGTGCGTATGGGAACATAATACGCCCGTTTCAGTGTCATGAAGGAGCTACAGAATGAACAAGATTGTCTATAGAAGGATGACAGGGAGACAAACAGGCGAAACAACTCTGTAATAAATGTATATGACCTCAATGTTATTAAAACATCTAACGCATCAAATACTTTTATTATACCAAAGATCAGTCTACAAGGTGAAGCAGCTCAGAAGTTGACAAATGCTGAAGTCAAACAAGGGAGATAATTCATAAAGTAAGTAAACTAGAGTTATCTTTCTTGGTCTTGATATGTTCCCCTGACAATATACACATCACCATAAAGTTTTGTTAATTTTTTTCCAAAACGGAAATTGATGCAAGGACAGATAATTCAGGAAGTAAGTAAGCCAGAGTTGTGGTTCATGCTTATGAAACACTGCCCCATTATAATACTTATTCCTACAAAGTTTCATTAGAATATTTCAAAGGGTTATGGAGTGAATGGGACTAGCCTAAAAATCTAATCAAAGGGAGGTTTAATACTACAAAATTAAGTAAGGGGGAGTAACCGTTCTTATATTTGACACACAGTCTTGTGCACATTGCTATAAAGTTTCATCAATATATATACTTAATAAAAAAGGGAGCAACCATTATTGTACGCGACACTTTGCCCCACCTAATATATTATTCATACAAAATTTTATGAAGATATCCCAAAGCGTTACTGAGTTATGGTGCGTATAAGAATGTTGACGGACAGACAGACGGACGGTCAGGCAGCGCCATGTCATAATACGGTTCTTGCGCACTGAACTTTCCCCCAATGCCTCTTTCAGTGTGTACAGTTTCATTGAGTTCCCTCTAATACTTTCAGAGATATGCTCCGGACGAAGTGTGACGGACGGACGGTCGGACAAAGCGACTTTGCTCACCATTCGGGGAGCATAAAAGATGTCGACAGTTATAATGCATTCAAAGCGTTTCAATGCAATATCGTTTTTAGTGAAGACGGTGCTTTGAGAGTATAAGAATGTTTCTTCCGATCCAATAGACTGAACACACACAGAGAAAACAGTGTGTATTAAAAAAGAGTAAAAAAGTACTGGCGTTACACTGATCCTCAAGAAAGTGTAACGAATGGTGTCATGGCTTTAAACGCATGTATAATTTTGTTTTGAGTTGTCGATTAAAACAAATAAGTGCATACTCTGAAGTATATGCCACTACCTTATGCCCCAGTCACACACACATATACGGATTCTGCGGATGCTACGGATGGCCCGTCCATATCTATTCGTATTTATCCATTTAATCCGTAATGGATCCGTATCGCATCCGCAGAGTCCGTTACTGTTCGTATCATATCCGCAGGGTCCGCAGGATCCGCGTCAGATTTTGAAAAGATTCAAAATTCGGGCGCGGATGAGTAAACCGTAAAAGTCCGTAACTGAACGCATTTATCTGCATCTATCCGTATCTAATCCGTGTCTCATCCGTATCTATTCCGTATCTTATCCGTAACTGAACCCATCATTCCGCAGTCCCAAGTTGAAGACTGATACGGTTTCATACGGATGTTTATCTTTAGTTACGGAAGTTATGGGTCATGTCAGGGTCATTGATGAGGCTCTAGTAATCGTAACCTCGAAGTATGGTCCATGCTCCTTCTCTCGAATGTGTTTAGTGTTCTGCGCTCATGAAAGATTAGATTTTTATCTAAATTTGTATACCTGGATCCAAACTATAAATTGGGTAAAGGTAAAGGTTTCCTAAAGCCTAATGACCGTAGGGGCGGTGGCTTGGGAGAGGAGGAGGATGGGGGTAGGTGGTTAGGGTCAATGTATCTTGGGCATAGCTTATGAAAGGCGAAGCCCATCTCTCTCCTTTCGCTGCCTTGTCCTTCCCGGATTTGAAAAACGTACCCATTTACTGCTTGGTTGACATACATATTCAGTCGGCAGTTGATAAAGTAGATACTATTCTAATCCTTCAAGAACACTGCACGCATTCGAAGGAAGGTACATGGACCATACTTCGAGAATTTGGCTACTCAAGCCGCATCAGTGACCCCGATATGATTTGGTCACGAAAACCAGAGAAAGCATAATGTAATTTTTTAATTTTGATAAGGCAGTAAATTCAAAGACTGATTTGTACCATAAAAGATCTAAAAGAAAAAAAAGCAATAATCTAGACTATAAATCTAAACCAATCAAAAATTTCTGATTTCTCAGAATATTTTCTCTACCTCAAAGGAAAATTATATAATCTGCACTATAATTGACGTACGGGGAGGCGTTTTACGGTCGCCGCACGGCACGACACCAGTGGCACTGAAGTAAAACAGAAATCTAAGAGTTCATTCAAGAGCACAGAACACATTCGAAAGAAGGAACATGGGCCATCTTCGAAGTTTCGGCTACTCAAGCCTGACCAGTAGATATTTATTGCTTCATTTCACCATTAAACTTTGTCCTATATTGGACAACTAATTGGAATTAATAAAAGCACTACTTTGTCCTATATTGGACAACTAATTCGAATTGATAAAAGTCAAATAAGGGAAATGATGGCCCTACTTTTCATGAAAAGATGACCCCACTGTTACAAATAAGAAACATAAAATCGCACTATAACTGCACCATACGTCACTGCCATTGCACCGACCAGGCCTCTTTGTTGTAGTAGTCCTTGAGATACATACAGTCTCAGTCTCTTTGCCCCCCCCCCCCCCCCCCCCCGTACTGGTGTTGTTGCCGTACAGCCGCCTCTCCAAACCATCCTGTAGGTATCTGTCAGTATTGGAACGCAACCTTTTTGTATTGAAACGGTACTGTAGAAAACAGTCCGTTACAGTACGCCGAACGAGACCCGTTACTTCCGTAACTAAAGGTAACGATCTGCTTGAAACCGTATCGGTCCTCAGCTTGGAGTGGGACTGCGGAATGACAGGTTCAATACCGGATAAGATACGGAATAGATACGTATGCGACACGGATTAGATACGGATATATGCGGATATATGCGTTTAGTAACGCAGCATTACGGTTTACTCATCCGCGCCCGAATTTTGAAACTTTTCAAAATTTCAACGCGGATCCTGCGGACTCTGCGGATATGATATGGACAGTTACGGACTCTGCGGATCTGATACGGATCTATTACGGATAAAACGGATAGATACGGATGGGCCATCCGTAGTATCCGCACAATCCGTATGTGTGTGTGTGACTGGAGCATACAAGGAGTAGACACAGATGTGGACGTCGCAGTTAATCTTTCCTATTCTTCTATCCGCTAAGCATGCGCAACAGTCCGCATCTGAAGGTATTTATCCGCATCTAAAGGTTACAGAAGGTAACGGAAGGTTAGTAGTTCGTACCTATCCGTATCCATACGCATCTATTGGTAACAATATCCGTAAATTCATTAAATAAAATAAGGCCACGCGCACAAATTCTGCGGATAAACTGAGGATTTTATCCGCAACTGTCCGCCCTATCCGTAATGTGTGTGTGTGACTGGGGCTTTAAACATTTAAGTTATACTATTGATTCAAATACACGGACATACTCTCATGGTCATACCTGATAATGAAGGACCCCCCCTCCCCCCCCCCCTATTTTTTGCCCCCTCCCCCCCCCCCTATTTTTTGCCTGTCAAGTTAAGTCAAGTCAAAATCACTTTATTCACTCAGGTCACAAACATGACATAAGAGGAACTGTACATATACAAAACGTAGCAGTTACAGGCAGCTTTCGAACATATAAATCTAAATGTAATGATACAATTAATTCAGACTACAGAAAAGAAAGGAGAGGGGGTAAGAAAAGGCCAGAAAACATATTCAGTCATTCAAGTTTATTATTATCTTCACAACACCCCAATTACATTAAAATGTAACCTGGGGAGCAGAGATTGTCATCATTATGACCGAGGAAATAATAATGACAATGACAATTATACATTCAATCGGCTTAAACAGCGTATTCAGCATAATTTCGATAGGAAAAAGAAATTTAAGCGTAGCGTATATCGAAAAACACCTAGCTACGTGTAGTAAATCCGAAATAATAATAATAATTATAATAATAATGGTAATAATACTTATGATAATAATATATAATGCCAGCAACCATCGCACAATATTATAAAGAGTGCCGAACCCCAAAACCAGGCCGAACGATCCGACGTTCGCGGTATCAACTAATTTCTAGAAACAAAAAAAAAAAGGGGGGGGGGAAGCGAAAGAAGTCAGCAGGTGATACGATTCTCAGTAGAAATGCATACTAATTTTTTCCGGTCGGATCGCTCTGTCTACATAAAACACCACTTAGTAAGTGATAATAAGAGTACTTATATAATGATAATAATAATATTAATAATAATAATAATAATAACGCCTGTCATAATTAAAGATGTCAATATTCACTTTCAATTCTTTTGAAGACTTTCGGCGTGAAGCAAATAATCTTGACTTGGAAAAGTTGTTTTTATCGAGTACTTTCGACTATTTATTAATGGGTATACTTTGGAACACAATGCTTTGTTTAACTCATAATTGTCACTGAGTTCTGTGTATTCTACGAGTCCAAGCATTAACAATGCATTCCAAAGTTTCGGATGAGGCTAACAAGGTTTGTTTTTTCACCAAGGAGGTTATAATCAGTCACCCTGACAGGTCATAAATATTTTTTTTTTACTATCTTTTAAATTCAAATTTTGTTTTGACGCGTCCTTAGTATTTTGAAAAGGCGTAATCTTTCAAGTGTATTTTACGAGTCAAGCCAAAGTCACCCAGTATATAAACAAGAAAGAAACATAGTGCCTGCCGTCGAAGGGAGACAACCCCTACTGGTCATTGGACAACTATCGTAACCCTTAACGAATATGCTTCGTAGAAAATAAGTTTCCCGTTTCATAAAATTATTTTACGGGACGTATTATACTGGACAGAAAACCTGAGTTGTTCAGGAATGGACCCAGCAAGAAGCTGATACACTCTTAAAAAGGGCACATTGTCTTATTCATTTAAAATGTACACATGAACGGCCAATCGGAAAGTGCAAAAGATTGAAAATATGGGAGACATTTTCAGTTTTTGAATTTTTCATATTGTGATTTCATGACTGAATGAAATATTCGTTTAGTACAGTGGACTCGACAGTATCGGATCAAGTTCAATAAAACTCCTGTTTTGTTGTATATGAATGCTAAAAGTATGAATGTTATTGCATATAACAATTGCAAAATATCCCTTCTATCTACCCAAGTCAAAATATTTACTAAATTTATTCCTTTATGGGCAGATAACCTATCCAGACTTACTGGAGGGTCTTACGACAGTAACGAATCAGTTGCGGCAGTATCGGATCATATAATATTGTTTTACAGGAGAGTTCCTCCGAGGCATTCGGCCAACCTTCTTAGCTTAAAAAAATTGGCTACATAAACAGTTGGACCTATTAAAGTCTCAGAGAAAACTTTTACGGCCTTTCAACGATGTTTTTCACGTGGTCCGTCACTAGCAACGGTTATGTCTGTCAGATATCAGTGGAATGTGTACAAACGTACAAACATGTCAATAATTCTTAACTCAGTTATCCCCTGCTTCCATTTAGCACGGACCAACTCAAACAGTTAAGACCATAATCTGACTTCGCAAAGAATACACCCTGATAAGACCGTAGCGTCTGATCAGGATCATGAAATTCACGGTGATTTTCCGCCTTAGCTTTGGAATATCAATGCAAACAGAATATAAACACTACATGGTCATGCAATGAGCATTGCTGCACGAATCTGAGTCTACACAGTGTACAGCTGTCCATCTGATGAACGCAAATCATTAATGGGTTCACACACATGCGAGCTGATCTTAAATTTTCTTCAGAATGTTTAGCAGGAGCTTAGATGCGCTACGCATAACCGTCATTATCAGACGCTAGTGTTTTGGGCGTGGGTGGGATGGGGGATATTTCACAAAGAGGATGATGTGTTATTTTTATATCGATTTTTTTAAGAAGACACGGCAGCCACTCAGGTAATTGATTTATGACTTGCTTTCAGCATCAGACCATGCATCCGACATAATTTTTCCAGCTAATGCCTGTATTTCAGATCAAATGATATAATGATCCGTTACTGTCGCACACCGGTGCCCAACATTTCAAGTCTTTAGTTTTATCAAATACTGGGATGTCACAAAAATAATGACTGCCTGCAATTTTAGGGATACCAGGACACATCACAAAGCAGAATCGTTTCAATCGCCTAATGATAAAGTTGTGTAAACAACCGAAATTTGTTTTAAGGGTAACGAGCAACAGACAAAATGCAAGCGCCGCTGAGGAGGGGACAAGCTTTTCAACAACCCTGATTTGTTTCACAGCCGCACATTTCGATCGAAATTTTCACCCTGCTTTTTATCATTGGTCTAACTCGATGACTGTGATATAATGGTAAAAAATATTTGCTTCATTTGTGAGGAAAAAGGATGATAACATAAGGGTGATCCGATACTGTCGATGATCCGATACTGTCGAGTCCACTGTATTTACCTACTTCTTAAACTGAATTTTATATGTCCACATATGCGCTAAATATTTTTCACTGATTGTAATGGGCAATTAAAATGAAACACTGATGCACTGTGGTATAGTTTTAGGAAATAAATCGACGTTTGAGCAGTCCCGTATAATACAGAAATATGTCCCGTAAAATACAGTTACATTTGATAGCAGTTCTTAAAAGAAAAATCGTTCCAACAAACCTGAGGATTAGAAATTATGTTTTAAATTAATAATAATATAATTTTATGCGTCTTTATTCTCTGCCCTAGACTGAGTTATCTGCTCTCTTTATCTGTAATTCTAATTTGTTTTCTTGGAATATTTGATCAAATTTCAAGTCTGCAAAACTAGATTGCCTAATTCGCAATTTATATGGCGCTGGAAATGATGTTCTTCTGCAGTTTAGTCATCTATAAGTGTTATATAAGTGTTATTGTCATCACAAATTGAATATTTTCTTAGTGGGAAGACTTGAAAAATCGTGCAATCAAATACATCATTAATGTCCCGTAAAATACCAATTTAAAACAAGTTTCACTGCCTTAATAAGATGATTTACGGTAATATGTTGTCATATAACAATAAAGTATACACAAGTCAAAGATGCTTGACTTTTAGATGCATGTATCTTGAAATATTCTTGTCGGAAAGTCTCATATTACAACTACTGAGATTTCAAATTTCTATTTAAGAACTGAGAAAAAGAACTTAAAATGCAGAGCAGTACTGCTGATATAAAAAAAGCAAACAGACTGGCAAATTGTAACGCAAAAAATTCTCTGTGGTAAAACTTGTTCATGTAACAATACCGCATTTAGCCATTAATGTTAATATTTGTATCTAAACATAAACAATTCACTGTCACATTTTAAGATCGTGTATTTTACGGGACAGTACAGAAGACATGAATAGCACTGTAACCACTCTAGATGCTCTAAAAAGCATACGCGTTTTATACAGACAGGTTGAAGTTTAAAAGTTTAAAACAGGAGTTTTCCTTGAGGATTTCAAATCTTTAACTTTATGTGTTTTGCAAGAATACTGAGTTTTCTTTCATATTAGTTAAGTACAATGAGATTGTATTGCTTCTTTTTGGTAGAAGAGGAGCATTTTGCTTTTTCAGAAAAAAACAGAGTGAAGATTTCTTAAGCTCAGCTTCGTCCTAGACAAAACCACCTGTCTCTACGGTGGATTATACCCTTATACTTCTAGCAATCGCTTGAAGTCTTCGGTATATACGACTCGTAGAATACTAAAGAGAAGTTTAGTGCCTTTATGTTGTCTCTCGTTATTACAATTCACCTGATATTACTGTGCAATACGTTAGATTTAGCTTCGTGAGATACCAAAGTTGTGAAATGACCGTGAGCGGTCTCTATATGACTTGTTTACTTTTTCGATTTTTTAATCACCCAAAAGTTACACTTTCTTGAGAATCAGTGTATAAGCCTCTACATAATATTAAAAGACAATATTATTGATTATTTACCGGTAAATAAAGTTTACCTGATATGTGATTTCTTTAACTTTTCCGGAGCATTCAGATGTAGGTCTGAAAAGTGTACCGGAGATGATGTAGATGGTCTCAAAAACTTTTGTGAGGTTTTCTCTACAGTGCTCCTCCAGGCGATTCCAGAGAAAATTGTTTTTCACCTCTGGTACCATATTTGTCAAAAACATAGTTTCCTTCGCCGCTTCCTTTCGCAAGAAAAATATAAAACAATATGTACGGGTCTGTCTAAAAACAGTAATGATGCGTAATGTAGCGTAAAGATGCGTAATGTAGCGTAAAGATGGGCAATGTTGCCTGAAAATGACCGTGTATCTTTGTTATTGTCTGGTAACTTCAACTCGGAGACTATGTTCTATATTGACAGTTCAGAAGATAATAGGCACTAGGATATAGTTTATATATAGTTGCCCGATGCATAATGTTGCACAAGGATAACATTCTATCCTTAATTTAGCCTGGCCGCATAGCGCAATAGGTAGGGCACCTGACTCATATATCGGAGGTCCTAGGTTCGAAACCTGGTCTGGCCACATACTTCGTTTCTCCTTCCGCTGATTCAAGGAGGGCAGTTGTCAGCTACTGGCGGAACTATGTGCACTTAGTACTGGTTAACCGCTTAGGAGGTCTAAGCCTGCCCAGGAATAATGTGGGTAGGTTAACTGACCGTCCCGACATGACCGTAGCTGTTTACCGTGGACGTTAAGCATCAAATCAAATAAAAATAAATCTGTCCTTAATTTCCAGCTGGTACTGCACAGGAGAGCTACTATACGTTAAAGCTCGTAGAGGTATGACCAGGACTTGTTGCAATTAAGTTCCAGAAAGATTCCTTTAATCATTATATCAGGTATTAGTACAGCCAAACTGCTGAATATGTATTTACATATACTACTACCTGTTCTTATATTAGTCACAAACATTAAGCATCTTTATGCATCATTACTGTATTTAGGCACATCGCAATATGTACAAACAAAAGTGGTTGAGCTTAAAGCATAGTCTGTTCAGTAATAATTTTCATAGCTATTTAATTCCTACATGTAATTCGACTTTGGTAGCTCAGTGGGTTAAACGCTTGCCTGCTGATTTAGCGGTACCGCCGGGGTTCGATTCCAGCTGGAGGCGAAAATCTTTTCAAACGTAAGCGGGGTTCCATTGCACACAAACTTTCATTAATACCCTCCCTTTGTCTTGATCATGATTACTAATACTGTTCAAAAAGGACGTAAAATCGCAAGTCATCAATCCTTAAATGCCACTTTGGTTTTAAGAGTCTTTTGTTTGAACGAAACCAACTATTCATGTTTTATTGCAATAAGGCTTGGTGTATTTTTTAGGTGCATGGCTAAAGCGTTAAAGCGTTAAAATGACTCTTGATATCTCTACGACTGATATCTCAAAGTATCTCTAACATCAAAGAATATAGTTTGGACACATTTCCTATTATATACATATTTTCAGCTCCTGTTACCTCACACTTCTAATGTCTCAAAGTAAATTTTCTGTGACCAAACATTTTACTTTGAGATATCAGTAGTGTGGGATGAATTTCAACTTCGAGATATCGAGAGATGACTGAAGTGGAATTTGAAAACAACTTAGATGCAGATGAGGTGGCTCATTATGACCCGCTTTACCTGAAGCTACATTGTTTGCGATCTGTAGTCTGCAATATGATGTAGCATTTTGTCGTCTGCGTTTTCTTTTTCGGCACCTTAAGGGTTAAGTACTACAAAAAAACTTTTCGCAAGGTAATCAGATAGTATTGCAATGTAATGTTTAAAAGGCTTTGATTTATTCAACGTTAAAATATTCTCATTTCCGAGCTATTGTTGCTGACTAGGTTTAAAACAAAGTTGAAAGTCAAGTCTATTAGAATCTATTCTATGAAGTGAGTAATCTACAATATATTCTAAACACATATATCTTTAAGAGCTGAGATATTCTGGCAATATTCCCTGGACGGCCGGGATAAACATGCCAGAAAATGAAAGTCAAAACTGTGGACATAGTGTTCAAAAACTATGGTGGCTGGTTTGTGCCATTTCGTCTTTTCTCCTCGAAAAGACGCCACGCAAAAAGACGAAAAGACGCCATGCGAAAAGACGAAACTCGCCACGCGAAAATACGAAGTTACAGCGCGAAAAGACGTAAAAACGCCATGCGAAAAGACGCCATTTGAAACTCTTATTCTGTCGTCTTTTCGCGTGGCGTCTTTTCCTCTTTTCGCCTGGCGTCTATTCGTCTTTCGTCTTTTCGCATGACGTCTTTTCGTCTTTTCGCGGCGAGAAGACGAAAAGACTCCACGCGAAAGACGAAAAGACACCACGTGAAAAGACGAAATAACGCCACGCGAAAAGACGAAAAGACGAAATAACGACACACAAGTACCTTTTTATTGATAACTGTATCGGATACCTAATACTTAGACAGATTTACTGAGTAAGCTGTGAAGACTCATATCAGACCATTGCAAACACAGCAGTTCTTGATGCAATCTGATCATTGTTCGCACTGAAATGCTATTTGATGTTCTTTTTCTACAGCTAAAATGATAAGGATAGACTATAAAAATTAATGTGGAGTCGGCAATATTTTCGGTCAGTATGGTACCGTTGAAATTAAGATGTATAAATACCCTATTCTTATTACAGTTAAAACACTTATACTTAGGCAAGTGTTTTTTGATTAAACTGTGTAGACCCTGATCAGAATGCAATCTGTAGAGGGAAGTGGACTAATCACGGTTTGCAGCTTTTGCCACTGAATATTTTTTTTTAGAAACATTACCAAAAGTATGAGGAAGGTCATTTAGGTATTTCTACTGAACGGACAGACAAAAAAAATGAGCCGTCCTTTTATTTTGGAGAAAATACTCTAAACAATTTCATATCAACTACCGAAAAGATAAAGTACCTTGTTGACCATGTAATCTCTCTCAAATTATGAGGGTAAAGTTACAAGTCAACAGACGAAGGTGTTTATTCAAACACTGAAACATTATAATATGAAAACAAAACAATACAGTATTCTACCCAATTTGGCATACATTAACCTGCAGCTAATCCAAAATTTTAACAAATGTATAGTTTTCGAAAGACGTGCCAATCGCAGACAGAACAGAGCCTGATTAGACTGCTCTTATGGCTAACGCATATGTATCCCCATAGTTAAGAATAATATAGCATCACTGAGCTCCAATCGAAGCAAGACATAATACTCTGTGGCATGAAGTATATTTAATCTAAATGCATCTTCGTGAGAGATCCCTTTTATATTGAAAATATGCCCCCTTCCGCCATTTTTACAAAGGGGAACTTCTGTGACTTCCTCTTCAAGTTTTTCCTAGTTAGAAATCTTTGCTTAAAGGGGTTCGCTGAAATATTTCATGCAATACCTCCGACATGGTCTAACTATATATTTGAATTAGAGTTTAGATAATAATATTTGCTAAAAGTGACTTTAAACAAGAAATAAGATAAATTTTTATACAATCGCGGACCGCAGTTGAAATCGCATTATTGGACAAAGATAATTTATTCATATGTCTCAATACGTACACGAATAAGAGAAATACCTGTACATGATCACGTGACACACGTGGTCAAAATCGATATTCTAATAGGCCTTGAGGAAATAGGTTATTTGCATTTCAATTTGAAGATTATTTTTCATTCCACATTTATCGAATAAGTATGCATTTTCTCAAAACTTTTACGGTTGATTATGAGACTATCACATATTGTCTAACGAAATTTTGTTAAAATATTTGTTTCTGAAAACATGAAATAAACGAGGAAAACAATCTTTAAACGAAAGAATTTGCTCCTAGGGGAGCAAAGTCTTCCTTTTAGGCGTTGTCCCTCACAGAGAAGGAAGGCAAAAATGCCGTGTCGTTAGTTCGTCTTTTCGCGTGGCGTTGTTTCGTCTTTTCGCATGGCGTTTTTTCGTCGTTTCTTCTTTTTGCGTGGCGCCTTTTTGCGGCGAGAAGACGAAATGACGCCATGCGAAAAGACGAAATAACGCCACGCGAAAAGACGAAATAAAGCCGTGCGAAAAGACGAAAAGACGCCAGGTGTAAAGACGAAAAGACGCCATTCGAAAAGACAAAAAGACGCCTCGCGAAAAGACGACAAAATAAGAGTTTCAAATGGCGTCTTTTCGCATGGCGTTTTTTCGTCTTTTCGAATGGCGTTATGTCATCTTTTCGTTTTTCCATGGAGTTATTTCGTCTTTTCGCGTGGCGTCTTTCGCGCTGAAATTTCGTCTTTTCGCGTGGCGGGTTTCGTCTTTTGGACTTCTCGAATGGCGTTATTTCGTCTTTTCGCATGGCGTTATTTCGTCTTTTCGTCTTTTCGCGTGGCGTCTTTTCGCGGCAAAAAGGCGAAATGGCACAAACCAGCCACCATAAAAAACAGTGCAACTTTTATCAGCAGTTCTGCTCCGGGCACTGTTCTCCAATGCTCCATCCGAACCATTAGGCTAGGCGCCCAGGGAACATGACCAGAATATAGGCCATTAAAGTCTATGTTACATGATCATATATATATATTAGTCCACTTTGTTTCTTACGTACGTAAGAACTTTGTGGATATAATACTCTTGGCTTGCAAAGATGCAGTATTTTGGAAACAATCTGTCACAAAAGGAGATAGTCTGTAAGTACAGGGCCGATGGCAGAAAAGTAATCGCTTCCACCATTTTTTCTTTTCTTTCTAGGCTCCTCCCTGTATCGACATCCTATTCTCTCACATATCGTGTAATTCTCAAATTTCATTTTTTTTGTGCAATGATATACATTATTTTACATGTATGTATGTATGTATGTATGTATGTATGTATGTATGTGTGTATGTATAATCCACCATATTTTATCCTCTATCCATCTTTCATGGCCCCTGCAGTTACGGTGCTTGAATTACAACGTCCTTTAGATGTTACATACGAACAGACACACGGACGAACAGTCAAGTCCAAACACATTTGCCACCTCATAAACAGGAATAGAAGAGAAAAGGGCAAAAACTTCGTTTTGTATGAACAGAAAAATGTAACTTTTTTCTGTCAACATGCAAAATATAAAATGCATCATGGACTCGTTGTCAGAGTCTGTCACAAGTAAAGCACCTGGTCAGTATAGCACCGTCAACGTAGCGTCAGCGAACGTTACCCGTTTTTTAAACACAGTCACTCCGTCTAGAAGTATAAAACACCATGCCGAACGCACTTCATATTACATTGAATCCATTTATCATAGACATATTAACACCAGTCACTGTCCAGTTTCTTTACAGAGTTCAGGATGGCACGTTTCAGCTCTTCAAAGTTCTTGACCATGATACCCCTTCACTCGACATTGACTGGGGGAAGACTACAAAGTCCATCGGGGCTAAATCTGGACTGTAGGGTGGGTGTGTGATCTGGTCGAAACCAAGGAGTCCAATCTCTAGCTCTGTCATCCCCGCTTTAGGGTAGGCGCGTTTTCCTGGGGGAAATACAGCGATCTCGAGCTGCTCCACGAGTTCTGGTTGTTTCTTTCGAATGGCTTGCATAAGATCCCGCCGAAGATCTGAAAGTGACAATAGAACAACGGATTCGCTATGTGAAACCGCGTAAAGACATTTTGTTGAATAAATCATTATGTTCACTTTGAGCGTATGTTTCCATAAAGAATGTAAAGAAACTAATATAATTATCAAAACAAACCTTTAAATAGTAAGATGAGTTCACTGATTGGCCGCCATCCGGTCTGTGCATGAACATAATGTGCATGTGTTTGCCGGCTGATTTACAAACTCTGACCTTCTTTGAAGGCTGATCCTTTAACGATCCACATACGCGACTGTTGTTTGGTTTCCGGGTCGGAGTAGTGAAGCCAAGTCTCTTTTGTGGTGATGACCGGTCAAGGAAATTTCGCCTTCTGTTCAACGCCTATGATGCTGACACTCTCTTCTGGTCATCTTCTGTGAGCAGCCGTGGTAAATTGCGCGCATATACACGTATCATATTTACATTTTAGTCAATATCCCAGCCAGCAAAATATATGGGACCCATATGGGCCCCATGTGGTTTTGTATATGCAAAACCCATGTGGGTCCTATATGGGCAAACCATATGGGACCCACATGGGTTTTGCAACCGGGCTCCATATGGGACCCACATGGGCAAGCCCATATGGGTGGCATATGGGAACCATACGGGCCCCATCCCAGATTTGGCCCATGTCCAGCCCACTTTTGTACATATTTTACTGGTTTAACTCTGATACTTTTGTGTTACTGATTATTTCAATAGCTTCCACGAGGACGTAGAAGATGTCAAATGTGCACAAATGAAGTATCCCATCATCGCTCACTGAGCGATTTGTGGGAAGTTTTTCGAGATGTTAAATCCATACTACATAGGTAAACTTATTGCAGGAAAATATTATTTCCAGTAGGTTTTGAATTTTGATGGCACATTTGTAAGAGATAAGATGTAAATGACCAACAAAAGAGATGCAAATGGTGAAAGAAGTATTAAACTTGATTGAATTTATTTTCAGTTTTGTAATTGAATGAGTATATTGATTGTAATTAAAACATTACTAAATATTTTCAGGTAGAATGTGGGCAAAATGTGGGTTTGCCCATATGGGACCCGTTTGGTAATGATTTGAATTAAAGATCCATAAATAACCACTTAAACTTTCTTGTAAAGAGAAACAGTATACATGAAAATCAAATAGCACCCTTTATATATATTTTCCTTTCACCACAACAAAATTGTATGTGTTTAGAAAATAAGATAACCAATAATGGCCCTATGTGGGTCCCACATGGCTAAATTTCCTATATGGGACCCACATCGGTCCTATTTGGGCATTATGCCCAGATTCTGCCCATATGGGACCCATTTAGCCATGCTTGCTGGGATATTATGCGCTGTCGCGATCCAAATTCCCCTTGCAGTCTGGCGCGCGTGTTTTAACAATTTAGGGACAACAGGAAAATCATTGCTTATTATTAGTATAAACATTTATTTCTTTTACCCGTAGATGTCGTTTAATAAAAGTGGTCGATGGACGGTTGAACGACGTGCGATCGTCGGGCAATGACTGATTACAATTATATATATAGTTCTTCATGAATATAATGTGCTAAAATGAGCAAACAAATCAACTGGATGTATAGAATCATTAGTATGGCAGTTATATGAGCAAA
>CAXDIV010000059.1:24912-37409 GCA_963989385.1 Ctena decussata
GTAATGATTGTTAAGGTGTATAAATACACGTCCATGAGTTTTTTTTACTGCATTCTGTACAAAGGGACACTAAAGGGACTTCCTGTTTGCTTCCCTGGGCAAAGAAACCCTTCCAAAATGGAGTTTAGTCTTAATGGATGGAATTTGCTTGTAGAGGAGCAAATTCTTCCTTTTGGAAGTTAACCCCCATTAAGAAGGGAAGCAAAAATGAAAATGGAAGAGTATTTTCCCCTGAAAGTGTGCCCATTCACCTTAAATTTCTGTAATAACTGAAAATAATGGAACAGATGTACTGAAAAAATGTCCAAGGAGCAGTCTGATCAAGATATGACCTTGTACATATGTTTTACTGGGGACGTTCAAGATACATTCCGATTTTTCAGTGACTAATTGTACGGCATAAAACATACAAACACAGAAAGTGGGCAAATATTTGGCGCGTATTTAAGTACTTGAAGTTCGTTCTGATACACTGGCGCTCACGTATTTGTACACATTCAAAACGCGTCGGGGACGCAGTTGATGCGCGCGGGATACGCGGTAATTATGAACGCGAATATTTTAGTAGCCAATGAAAATTCCTTCTCAGTTTTGCGTATGCCGCGAAGCGACGCGTGCAACGCGCATTTTATGCAAATTTCAAGGACCCAATCAAAATTGCGCACATGATACGGGTAGTGACGTAGTCCTTTGCGTCTCAACGAGCGCGTACGGGGACCAATCAAAATCGCGTATTGAATGCGCATTTTAGGGAGGTCAACTTTAAGTAAATCATGTGAAAGAAAGAGCCATTAGTCTACATCAAGCTTGATGTCGAATGCTCATTTGGTCTTACTTGAACCATAACGGGAAAGAAAGAATAAAAGAAGCCTAGAAACTCGACCGGCAACTCAAAACTAAATGCGACTGGGACAGTCCCATGACACTTCGCCGTTGAAGTGGAAATAGCCTAAATCGCACTCTTCAGCCATAAATTCCTTTCGTATCAGAAATTAAAATCGTGGAATCTGAAATTAATATGGCCTTTATGGAAAATAAGTGCCAGGCGGCAGTCACTTTGAATCTTAAAGAATTCAAGTCAGGGTGGGGGATAAAAACCTCTGATCAGTGACCTATAAACAGCAGTGACCTGGCGGTCCATCGAATTACCCCAAACCACCCCAAAACACCCCAAACCACTCCAAAACACCCCAAACCACCCCAAACCGCCCATAAAAACACCCCAAACCACCAAAACCAGGTCACTCCAAACCAAATTTGGTATTCTGCAGGCACTCACACTGCTTTAGAAATGTTTGCTCATGCTGAAGTATTTATAATTAGTGATAATTGATTTACAATTGCAGCTTTAGGGGAAAATTGTCATTACCAATATCCAGGCTATATTTGTGTATCTGTGCTTCCATGAATCTGAATGGTATATAACATGCATAAACTTACACGTGCATGTAAACATGCATGTGCTGTCAAACATATGTGCAGACATGCAAGCACATTTAGTGTCTACATATGTACATGCGTACAAACAGCATACATACATATAACATATTATCAGCACATACCATATGAAAATCGTTGTTTCTGCATAAAAAGATAGCTTATTTTTTTATTTTACAATTTTGAAATCATTTAAAGCATATAATCAAAACGCTTAGAAGAAATTTTAACCTGAAACAGATTTGAGAAAAGTGGTTAGGGGTGGTTTTTGGGTGGTTTGGGGTGTTTTGGGGTAATTCGATGGACCCGTGACCTGGAGGGCAGATTGGAGTTTTACGAGAGCATGTTTGGGAGAGGAGTGGTAGGTCACTGCTCTGATCAACATGACTTGGAAACGGTTGTCTCCAGGGCAGTGTCCTCAGCCCTATCCTATTCATTGTAATAATAAATACCCTTGATGATGCTGGGGGGGGGGGGGGGGTGTGTAAACCTCTCTCATTCTCAGTTTGCAGATGACAGTGCTATCTGGACCTACCACTCCTCTCCCAAACATGCTGTCGTAAAACTCCAGTCAGCCCTCCAGACAATCGAGATATGGTCCACGCTCTGGGGCTTCAAAATACCCACTATTAAGACAAAGGCTATAATTGTCCCTTAAAAAAAGACTTAATATTGAATCACTTTAAAAACTCTCCCTTTTTGGGACAGAAATAGAATTTTGTGACCATATCACCTTCCTTGGTATGATCCTAGATAGCAAACTAACATATGGGGTCAGCATATTAAAAATCTGATTGAAAAATGTAATAAAGACCTAAACCTCATGAGGATGGTTTCAGGCACCTCCTATGAAGCAGATTAAAAAATCCTATTGACATTATATAAGGCCCTTATCCTCAGTAAAAGTTGATTATGGTGCGCAAGCTTATAACTCGGCACCCAAACATCTACTCTCAAAGCTCAAGACTTCATCCAAAACAACTTAGCACTCCGTATTGCTACGAGGGCATACCACTCCGCCCCTATTAATGCTTTAGAAGTTGAAAATGGAATTAAACTCCTACAGCTGAAGGTGCCGGGCAGCGTAGCACAATCGATAGGGCACCTGACTCATGCCAGAGGTCTTGGGTTCGAGAACCCGGTTGGGCCACATACTTCGTTTCTCCTTCCGCTGATTCAAGAAAGGCAGTTGTCAATTTTAGACCACCGGCACTTACAACCATACCAAACCCTCAAAACTGGACGTTTATCCCCTAATAAATGAAGCAGTAACCAAAAAATGGCAATTCCAATTAACTAATAGCAACAAGGGCCACACCTTCCATTTCGTCAAACCAAAGGTTAAACTTCAATGTGACGTATATAGTCTCAATAGACGTTTCGACATAGCCTATTCCGGACTAAGGCTAGGACACTGCGGGCAGGGCTGCCTTCACTACAGTAACCAGTCCGCCCTATGCCCCCACTGCAATGATGCAGAAGATCTCAACCATATCTTCTTTGACTGTTTGGCCCCATAACAATCAAAGGCGAGACCATAGAATCCACCATATTCAAGTTAGGCTATCACACAATAGACCTGAGACTGTTCCTGTCTCCCCCAAAGAAACATGCAAATACAATACAGAAGGCAGTCTTTGAATACCTAGACAAAACCAATATCATTGCCAGGATATAGATAGATTCCAATAGAATAGGGAAAAAATCCCCCCAATTTTCTCTAATTCGAGCCCCTGTTGCTAACCACCTACCAAACCCATTTCCCAAAATCCCTGGATCCACATTAATACCCTACTAAGTACAATGCTCATGACAAAAACTCCCATTACCCAGTAAAAGCCCCAGAACCCATCTGTACGACTACAATCTGACTTTCCCTACGGTCGTATAAATGACTTTTGTCTATTGACAATAAAGGCTAAAATTAATGTGTATCCCAACCTCCTTAACCTCACACCCAGGCTGTTACCTGGAAACTAAATGAACCATAATAAGGTTCAGCACATTTGCTCCCTAGAAACAGCCAAAAGAAACTGCCCTCTTTTCCCGTCAATCCGCAATAAGAGATAAGCTAATAATACTCTCCATTTCTTCCCCACCCCCAAATTAATGTGTATCCAACCTCCTTAATCTCACACCCAGGCTTAGTTACCTGGAAACTAAATAAACCATTATAAGGTTCAACTAATTTGCTCCCTAGAAACAGCCAAAAGAAACCGCCGTCCTTTTTGAACAACCCGCAATAAGAAATAAGCTACTGTCCCCGTGTCTATTAATAATATTCTCCAATTCCCCTCCAAAAAATAATGTGTATCCAACCTCCTTAATCTCATACCCAGGCTTAGTTACCTGAAAACTAAATAAACCATTATAAGGTTCAACTAATTTGCTTCCTAGAAACAGCCAAAAGAAACCGCCGTCCTTTTTGAACAACCTGCAATAAGAAATAAGCTACTGTCCCCGTGTCTATTAATAATATTCTCCAATTCCCCTCCAAAAAATAATGTGTATCCAACCTCCTTAATCTCATACCCAGGCTTAGTTACCTGGAAACTAAATAAACCATTATAAGGTTCAACTAATTTGCTCCCTAGAAACAGCCAAAAGAAACCGCCGTCCTTTTTTAACAACCCGCAATAAGAAATAAGCTACTGTCCCCATGTCTATTAAAAATATTCTCCAATTCCCCTCCAAAAAATAATGTGTATCCAACCTCCTTAATCTCATACCCAGAAACTAAATAAACCATTATAAGGTTCAACTAATTTGCTCCCTAGAAACAGCCAAAAGAAACTGCCGTCCTTTTTGAACAACCCGCAATAAGAAATAAGCTACTGTCCCCGTGTCTATTAATAATATTCTCCATTTCCCCTCCAAAAAATAATGTGTATCCAATCTCCTTAATCTCATACCCAGGCTTAGTTACCTGGAAACCAACTGAACCATTATAAGGTTCATCACATTTGCTCCCTAGAAACAGCAAAAAGAAACTGCTTTCTCCTCCCAACAATCCACAATAAGAAATTAGCTACAGTCCTGTTGTTGACTAATAATATTCTCCATTTCCCAAAATATTAGAACACTAAAAAAACTCCCATGAAAATACAGGACCCTAAAAGTTTAAATATGCAATATATTTTGGAACCAACTAAACCCAGATAAGGTTTAGAACAAATGCTACAGTCCTAGGTCCCAAAAGGAATTTTTACCCCACCTCCCTCCCTCCCAACAGAATTAAGCTACGGTCTTCTCTGAGACCAACGGTCGCAATTCATGATGTAACCCAGGCAGTCTCAATTACTCATGAGGGCCACAAAAACATGAGACAACTGCATTCCAGATCACCCTCAATCTCTTATCCCCCACTGCCCATTGCATTAGTTAATAAGGGAATTTGCTCCCCACCTAAGAATTTGCTCCCAGTTCCCCCCCCCCCCTAGACCTGCCCTGGGCCCAGCCAGGACAGGGGGCTTGTTCCAGCAGAACTAGCAAAGTGAAGTCTGATGGAGGCCTGCAGTTCGAGGAAGATGCATTATGGCTTGAAGTGCATGTGCCTCTCATGCCATGCGTTTCCAGAAGCCCTGAATTGTATTGCTTAAGCCAACCCACAGTGGGTCGCGAGGGCTGTGTGCATGGGAAGTGATTTATGTGGATCTGTGCACAAGTCCATTTGGGTTCTATCCCATTGCTACTTAATGTTTCTGGAAGTTTTTGCTCCCCACCAAAGATTTTGCTTCTCCCTTTTTCTGAGACGTCACCTGCCCAGGACCCAGCACAGGTCCACTTCGGTGCAGCCCCACTAACACATGAATCTGGGCAGTCTTTTGCACCCGCCCCCCTCCCCACCAAAAAATTTGCATCCCATCCAAGAATTTGCTCCTTGTTCCCTCCTCCTCCTCCCCCTTTTTTTTCCTCCATAGAACTGCCTTGGACCTAGCCAGGACAGGGGGGCTTGTTCCAGGTTGGGTCTAACTTCGGTTAGAAAACCAAGTTCTTCTTGTAGAGAGTCAGGTGTTTTTTCTTGCCGGGGTTCTCGGTTTTCAGTCACCTTGATGATCATTCATCTCTGGCCCCATATGCTGAAAATTTTTGCAGCATTAAATTGCTTTCTGGAAATCAAGGTTTATCTTGGAATGTACGTTACTATTCTGCCTTCAGCCAAAACTACATGTTTCAATGAAATATTCTTAAACTTTTACTCTGTGTAGAGGATATCTGTTTCGATTCGGCACAGATTGCTCTGCAATAAGGTAATCCGAAGAGAACCCACTTTTCTGTTCAGAGCTATACCATTTCCAATTTAATGCAAGTTACTTCGTAGTAAAATAATGTTTTTGATTGGGTGCAAGTTACTTTGCAGTAAAGTAAATGCAGCCTGCTCAAATGTTAACATGACCTAAACATGCCCGAGGTCAGTTCAAAAATAAATTTTAATGCGGCTTTGCTTCGGTTTGCTGTTTAGACAGGACTTTTAATCCGAAGTAAAAGTTAATTCGGATTCGATCGAAGGTACTCTGTAGGATTAGTTTAATTACTCCGAATTAGTTTTTAATTCAAATAAGATTTGCTAGTCTAAACAGTTAATTCAAAGCAAATTCTGATTCGATTCGGATTAAAACTCTAGTCTAAACAGGATTATTGAAGGTATAGAAAATTCAGGCATGCCAATTTTTTTTACATTGTCTCAAAGGCAAGGATAATTGCTTATTTTTGGCCTTGGTTGTGGAGAAAACTGGAGTACCTGAAGAATACCACCAACCTTCCTGCAGAGACTGTCCGAGTGATTCTGCTTCCTGCCAAGGATCTCGGCAGGAAGCAGAGTCACGTAGACAGTCTCGGTAGGAAGCCAATTTTCGTGGACAGAAGTCTCTGCAGGAAGCAAGAGATCGCAGACAGTCTCGGCAGAAGCCAAATATGATGTGAAGTCCGCCGAGACTGTCTGGGAGTTCTTGCTTCCTGCAGAGACTTCTGTACATGATAATTGGCTTCCTGCCGAGATTGTCCGCGTGACTCTGCTTCCTGCCGAGAGGCTCGACAGGAAGCAGAATCACGCGGACAGTCTCTGCAGGAAGCCATTTATCATGTACAGAAGTCTCGGCAGGAAGCAAGAACTCGCGGACAGTCTCGGCGGAAGCCAAATATGATGTACAGTCTCTGCAGGAAGCGAAAATTAGAGGAATCGATTATACCCTGTGGTATTGTTTAACTCAATATAATAGTCTGGGTCCAAATTTCACTGGTCAGTTTAATTCTTAGCGAGGGTTACCGTGTGTGTTCTGGCCCAGATAAGTTGTGACTTTTTTTTTTTTTTTTTTTTTTTTTCTGGGCTTAGAAGTTAAGAAAAATAGAAGTTATGTATAGTTTCTAAGCCTAGAAGTTCTATTATAGAGTTAGTCTAAATAGTAGTTAATGAGTCCCATTGAATTCAGAAATCAAGACGTTACGAGTTGTTATGTAAATATCAGTGGGAACGCAGACTCATCACATTTGAGTAAATCATTTTCTGAGCGGTCGTCTACGCACAAAGAAATAATCCCTTTTTTTCGCCGGAAAAAAATGGCGGGAAATTTTGAACAGAAACAGTCCCAAAATAATGCTCGTTTGATAAGATATGCAGTCATAATTTTCCAACGGACCAGATCAGAATGAAATTTGATGTTTGTTATTGAAATCAGACGCATATCGGTACCTCAATGCAGTCTGCACACCCCAAAACAACGATCACAAGTTTGACAACCGTTTTTCAGAAAAGTAAAACCCTACGACAGTACCCCAAAGTTATTTTGCAAAGAAAATTGTCCCAAAAACCAAATTAGATGCCATTATAACTGAACCGTAGTTCATACATTCGACGTCTTTTAGCGTGGTATATCTTCGGGAGAAAGTCTATTTAGTTTGAAAATCGATAATGAAGTTGGTCATTTTTACGTATACATGGCACGTGCGTTCGTCAACACACGCCGAGAACGAGAGAAAGCAAAACAAACACACTGGTCAACCACAAAGTTTGAAAAACGAAAAAGCCACAAGACATGTCGCGCCATCTTCAGGTGACAACTCGACCCAGATTCTAAGAAAACCCCCAGACAACTTCCCCCAGATAACGCGCCCCACATTCTGAGACCACTCGCTCTTCTAAAGAATTCTGTCCCGAACGACGCCCCCCCCCCCCTACCCCCTCAACACACACGTACCATTTCAGAAGTCATCCAACAAAAAGTACAAGAGACAGCTTGTCCTTCCTCATAAATCTGCCAAAACCCTGTCCGCTAGGCACTAAGGGACTGACCATTTGATATTCTTGGGGGGGGGGGGGGGGGGGGGTGGGGGGGGGAGGGGGGGGGGGGGGGGGGCTGGTATATTTTTCGAAAAAAATCCCTGTCTTTGGAAGAAAAAATATGCAAGTAAAAAATAAATCAGCTCATAAGGGGATTCAAAAATAATCTGGCATCAAAATCAGTGAAAAAAAAATAACCTGGCTCCACCAAAATTTCCAAAAAAGAGTCTGGGCCCTGCACTTTTGGTGGGAAGATAGCAACTGCCTACCTACCCACCAAATTCACCTTACCCCTGAGTCGGACTACCCTACCCCAAAATTCACCTTACCCCTGAGTCTGGACCCCTGCACTTTGGTGGGTAGATAGCAACTGCTTACCTACACACCAAATTCACCTATTCACCTTACCCCTCCCTCCCCCGCCCCCCCCCTCCCCCCCCCCCCCCCCAAAAAAAAAGATGGCCACCTGGGACACCCTAGATCTATTTTTTTATTTAACGGCACATTTACCGTGATCAACCTGCATATTAAGACAAACAGGTCTGAGCAAGCAGACCCAGGAGCAGTCTGATCTGGGTCAGCAATTTTTCCTTAATACCTGCACATTTTGGGTACTCCATTTGTGGGTGATATAGATATGTTCAAAATGTAGGATGCTGTTATCTTAGTATTATGGGTAATTACTGTAACTGTGTGTGACATTTTTTGTAGAACTATTATTTGTTTTTTTTGTTTTCATAGTTTGCAGGGATTAAAAAGAAAGACTACCTACCTAAGTACTCTCCAAAAATCCTAGTTAATAGGCAACTGCAAACAAAATACTTTTTATGATTGGCCTGTGGCTGAGATGGGAGGAGGGGAAAGGGGCATGAAGAAATACATATTCTATAGAATTAAATGCCAAACGTTGTGTTTTAGCTTAAATCTCATAAAGAAAATTAAAAGGCTCATATTGAAGTTATATTAATAGAAATGATACCATAAACTGAAAAATAAAAAAAAAATATATATATTTCCTGATTAATTTAATCCATCATAAATGTTTGCAGCTTCTGACCAAAACGAAGAAACTTGTAATTACTAATCAGTTATTAAGTTACTAGAGAGAAAAGCTTGATGACAGTCATTAAATGATGAGTCATGACTGTAAAGGGATGCAGTTTAGTGCAGTTGAATGAGAGGTAGCCCCTTCCTGTCTATCCCCACCCCCAAACACACACACACACACCAACCTATTAAAAAGCATTTTCACAGAGGATTTTATTGGCCAAAATATTTAGGACTTTATTATGCTAGCAAGCTTTTTTATATCATTATAAGTGCACAAAATAATGAATGGGGCATGCCCTGCTAACTGATGGACCCTGCACTTTATGTGGAATGTTGCATAATGCTGTTTGTCCTTCTACAAGTCAAGACTATGTTAGAATGAAAACAATTACACAGTTCCACCATAATTGTTGCACCAGCATCAATGGGCTTCATATTAACACCTGTTGTGCCCTCTCATTAGAAGCACTTCAGCAAGAGCATAGATGGTTCTATTAATGGATCACAACAAATGCTTTTATGGCTGAATAAGACAGAATTTCCAGAATTGCTATCATGCTCCAGCTGAGTCTTTGTATAATCATTATCATAAAACCATCACTTGTGGAACTGTCTCCAGGTTTTTTTTCTTATTATGTACATATTTTATAATTTATTTTGGCTATTTATTTATTTATACTTATAGGGAAACCACTGAAGGGCAATGTCAGACTGCATGTGAATATAATAATTTGATCAGAGCTTTATACATTTAGAATACCTATATAGCACTAATTTATTCATTTGAAAATTGTGTTAAATTTTAATTTTTGATAAAAAGCAACTGTGATGAGACACCACAACATACTGTACATTTTACTTGAAGAGAAATGATAAAGAATAACTCCACTTTGGCTCACTAGATATTGGCCTATTATTTTTCTTGTTTAATCATGTTTATATCTTACCATTATTCAATTTAGAGAATAGATTACCAAGTCCTGAGCCTTTGCCACATATTTAATCAAGTTTTCTGGTTTGCTGGACAGCTGTGCTTTTTATTTGTTTTGTTTTTTGTGATTGTGACTCAGAATCATATTAGAGAACACATCACATTAGAGAACACATCACATTGAACTAAAATTTTGAGAAATTCTCCATTCTCAATGAAAAGTTAAGGTACCATTCATTATAAATTATATAATTTTTGCATGAGATTTGCCCCTACTGATAGATTTCCATGAGATTTTTGGCAACAGTTAGAGCAAATCCCTCAAAAGATCACTGAGTATATAAAAACACTGTGGCATTTTAATTTATGAACCAAGGGCATTGCAGAGCTGACAGCCCCCACCCCCACCTGATGAGCTAGTATTTGACACACCTGGCATTTCATAATAAATATGTATTTTATTAAATCCCTGGTTTCTCCTTAGGAAGAATCAATAAATTCTTGTTAGTTGTTTACACTCTTAAAAAGGGGATAAACAACTAACAAGTAAATATATATGTTGTAACCGTAACCCCTCATTAGAACTCCTCATTAAGGTAGTTCCACAGAGGGCCAAAACCTATGTTATAAAAATGCATACTGCAATTTTAATGCTCAAAAGCTCATTTAACAGTACATATGCTGCTTCTCAATGTTGGCTAAAATTATATGGAGTGTAAAGGAGTGTATAAGTATGTATGGCCAAGTTATTTTCTAAGCTTAAAGTTGAAACAAAATCTTCATTACTGCAATTGTCCTACCACTTTCACCATCTGACAGTGTGTCGAAATTGCTGGGAAAATCAAATAGTACTGACCCTGATTAGAATGCAGTTTTGATAGTACAGTCTAACCCAGGTCTACACTGCACTTTTTAATCAAGGATTTTAGTCAATGAAGTTTTGCAAGTATTTGTTATGGCTAAACATGGCTAAACATCTATTATATCTTGCTTAGTTTTTCATGTAAAACAAAGGTTAAAAGTAGTGTGCGCGTGTGTGTGTGTAGGGTTGGGGGTTGGGAATGGAGGAAGGGTGGAGGAAGAAGGGGGGGGTAGAGGGGTCTTAAGTTGGGTAGGGTGATCGTGTGAGTTGCAGGAGAGGCTTTGAAATATTGGCACGTGCAGGATTAATTGGATGGCAAAATTATTTTTTCTAGCAGTCCCTCTGATTGTGACCACAATGTACCGGTCTTAATAACTTATAAGCAAGTAAATGCGAAGTTTGAAACAGTTGACGCAGTGCTGTAATTGCGTCACAACTGTCATAAATCGATCGATTTGTTTACAGTATGGTGTAGGCTACTGATCAGAATTCTTTTCCCAATCATTCTGAAGAAAGTACAGAAAAAAAATATTGTTATATACTGAAAGGATTTAAAAACTTCCATTTTTTATTGCTGGCTGCTGATCTGTTCACTCATGACAGTGTTGAATATTTAACGATAATATGCTTGAAACTTATCAAATTTAAAGATTACGCAGTTTATTTGTATCATTTACTCAAATGACGTCAGTAAAAGAGCGTAAACGTCACTGAAATGCATAAGGCGATGCCGGCGTTATCTTATGCAACATTCTTTTCGACCATTTCTTACTGTCTTAATATTGTGACGTCATCCACGTTGATTTGCAAGTATCACTGCGGATGATGCTGTCGCGCAAAGCCTATTACGGAGACGGCGTCGACGTTAGTTAACGTCTCGACCTCTGGTTTTTAATCGTGGTTAGGTGCTTTTTTGATGGTCTTTTGAGCTTCCTGTAAATAGTGCACGTCGTCTGAGAATGTAAATTGCCGTAATTAACGCATAAAATTGTACCGCGACGTTACTTTTTGAAATTTCAGCATTTATCTGGCCCAAAAGTCTGCGCCTGTTTGCGATATTTAAGCGCGGTAGGCTAAATAAATCCACTGACCGAGTTCAAACTTTTGAAATTCAATTTGATATTGTAAGAGAAATGTTTCATCAGAAAACTGTATACATAAAGCTATTCATCCTTATGTAAACGGTACTAAGAACACGAGGAGCACGTGCTTGTTCCTGACCGATTCGGTTGAACGATTTCAGATTCGGTATATTGATATAATCAGGTATAAGAGAATATTTACGCTGTAAAGTGTTGGTGGAGGTAGCTGCATTCATTTTTGAGATATTCAAAATTAATGGGTGGAAGTTTTTAAATCCTTTCAGTATATGTTGAATTACTAGATGCGTTCCTCTTCGTGTGTCGGATTTCAGGATTCAAGAACATTTCGGTAATGTTTAAATTTATTACAGATTATTTTGCTGTCTATCGATCAGGTAAAAAATCCGCCATTAATTTGAGAAAATGAAATAGGGTACCTAAACATTATTTTGCAAAGGAAATTGTCCCAAACACCGAATTACTTGATTTTTATAATGGAGAAAGGGCAGACACCATGGTTTTTCATGGCATATGTCCGCCGACGGGAGAAAGTCGATTTATTTTGAAAATTGCTGTTGAAGTTGGCGGATAAGAGTCGTCTTTACATGATCACGTAAAACGTTCGATTGCAGAATATCTCGATGTTTAGCTCTGCTCTTAAAGGCATAGAGAATTAAATTAAGATGTAAGGAATAAAACCCTATCTTATTTTCGGCTTTGTGTAGCTTGATTCGCCGACAAAGCATCACTGAATTGCGACACGTTCGTCGATTGAATCTGAGTCTGAGAAATTTCGAACGTTATTTCGTTGCTATCTGTATAAAAATATCACTCCGCCATGGATACGCGTTCCCACTG
>CAXDIV010000059.1:37432-163973 GCA_963989385.1 Ctena decussata
ACAGCAGGAGGTGGATATAACTTGTAGGCAGTGACAAACCGGCTGTTCCAAATTATAGCAAAATTTCGGTCGGTAAAGTTAAAAAACGATTCTTATATATATGTATTACATATTTTTGTTTATCTTTTTATTGATGAAAAGCATCGTTTGATAATACAAATTCAAGGAATAAACGGTTTTTTTTTTTTCAACGTATACTGAAGTATAAACTAAATCGGGTCACGAGCAATGTTTACGTATACCCCTTCGGGGATCACTTAAAGAAATAACATTCATTCCTTAATAAACGTTTTGCTTTGTCAAAGTGGGCCCCGAAAAATCGATTTGACAGCTTTCCAAACTTTTGTGAAAATTCCAATAGTTCTATAGTTATCGCAAAACTCCTTAAAGTGAGCAAACCGAAATTTCGGTCAGGCCAATTTCAAGGGTTTTGTGATAATTCTTTCAGTTCTTTTACTTCTGATTCTAAAACAAAATGCATATAGAAGCAATTAAAAGCATAGCGATCATTCTATATACAATAATTCACTTTTCGTCGGTTATGAGCTAATCGCCAATGTAGTTGTTAAAACAATTCACGTCCTATAGGGTGTAGTGCCTATTTTTCAAAAGAACGGCCTTAAAAGGAACTGTACAGACACTTGCGCTTGTAATACACTGTCTTATCATATGACGTCGCTTCTGAGAGTGTAATAAAGCCATGCATTAAAAACGGTAATCCACTAGTGGATTAAATATACAAATTACGTCGTAACGTTATGCATTGACGTCCATAAAAACGTTGCGTTTTCTAATGGCAAAATCGTGACGTTTTAGTGCAAAATCTGCTAATAGAATATGATTTTAGCGTCATATGATAAATAGAATCTTGCATTCGTGCTCATATATTACTGAATTTATTAAACTCGTTGGGGAAAAACGATAAGATGCTCGGCAGTATATGGAAAACAGGATTCCGCACACAATTTGAAGTTTTAAAATAAGATTTTTACATAAAAATGTAAAACAACTAAAATGAAAATAAATAAAGTGGTTGTCCTGATTAATGCTTAAAAGGTAAAAATATAGGCAATGATCAGAACTAATACAATTAGATCTCATATCTTATCTCTCATAAATTTAAATCTTATGTATCAAGATATACTTACACGCAAGCGTGTAAATTAGATGACAAGGCAAATGATCTGGAATCGACACAGTCGTTTAGCAGATCCTGCTCTAAAGGAACACACACACACACACAACATAAAAAATAAAGACGATACACAAAGCAAAACAAGATAAGTGAAAAGCCAAGAGGTTATTTCAAGGCTGTTCTAATTAATGTTCATGACGTCGCGCACGATGTTCGTCGTAAAGCGTTACATTAAAATGACGTCGTGGTTATTAGAAATTAAGTGCGCAAAGAATAGTCATTCGTTCGGTCGTTTATTTTATCGTTCCTTTCAGTAATTCTTTCACTCATTCATTTGCACATTCATTCATATTTATTTATTGACTATGACTGGCAGACTGGTATACAGTTGGCACTCGTAATCTCAAACACTGATATCTCAAAGGCCCTCTTATAACGAAGAATATAGATTGGACACATTTCTCTTTGTCTTTCCATTTCAAATCCAAAAATCTCAAACTACTGGTACTAAATTAAACTTCTTTGCGATTAACTTCGAGATATCAGTATTTTGAGATGATCTTCGACTTTGAGATATTGAGAGGTGATTGTATTTATTGATTTTTCTGAATTGTTGGTTTAATGATTATAAAAATTACATAAAGACAGATTTAACGCGCATTTTACTTCACATAGAAGATGACTGTCTTAATTGGTGCATATCATCTGATATCGTCAGGCGTTTCTGCACATGTATACCGAACGGCAAGTGTATACACATAATGCAATTTGGCGTTTAGTAGGTTTAGTGAGCGGCTTTTTCTAATTCTTTATTTTCTCTCTCTTTTGTCCTTAATACAATCCCTTAACTATGGTACTTCCTTATTATCAGTTACTGTTGCTAATTAACAAAAATATCTCCTTTTACTGAAATGTTTAATGGCACTTGTATCCGATTAATTATTTTTCGGTGATTTTTTTTAAATCCTGTATCAAAGGCTGGACATCCATACTGAAATTATCATACAACAAGGATTGACTGTGCGTCATTAGAGCTAAAATCGCGTTCCTGGGACATTTTAAGAGAAATCAAAATGATACTAGTTATTTCTAAAATTTAAAGCGCAACATAGAAAGTTGCATATTTCTGCAATGTACAAACAATGTGCATTTTCTATAAACTTCGCTAATTCATTTATGTTAATTCAAAATCTGACAAATTAAGTTATCTTAAAGCAGTTCATATATTGGGACGCCGATTTTACGTCAGGGGACAATTACTGAGAAATTGAAACTGGCATCTTAAAAATTTTATTCGACGAGCAGTCTTAGCAAAATATATCTCACCACAGAGAGTAACCATTGTGCATTTAAGATATATTTAATCTTACCCATCCCCCTTTTCCTTCCGTGTTTATATGCATTTGTTTATTACGACGGTGACATTTCTTCTGTAGATGGACATTTTCTATTTACAAGTATACTTCATATTCTCTCACCACAAAAGACGCCCGTATGGAAAAAACAACGGAAATTGTCTTAAACGTACATTATGGTAAACATCTGTTAAAATGTTGATATGTTCTCGTGCATTTTATGCGGTTCATTTATCATTTTATGATTGGAGGTGGCCGAAAAATGTAACGATGGACATGCAGTTTTGGACTGAAAATCGTAAAGCTTTGCCGTCCCTCTTTGAAATTGTATATTTTAAAAGAATAAAATTTACACAGTCATATTCTGCAGAGTTTTAGCTTCCGTTTGATGTATTACACGAGTAGTTTCTGCTTAAAATAAAAGATTTCTTTGCAAATGACCCTCTAGAAGTGTCCACTGTTTGAACATCGTGCGCGACGTCCAGTGTAAAAGGCCAACAAACGCTGACACAAATACAATGTAACAGTAAACCGAAACAGAAGCACCGCTTCGGAACGGTTAACAACCTATCTTCGGGGAGGTCGGGGAGAGGTTCCAAACCGACCCCACGTGGCCGGAATACTGGCCCCGGGCCCCAAAGTGGATCACAAACAGACAAGTCAAACCAAAATTTCATGTGAACCACACAAAACACAGTTCCCACTACCACTTAAGGACAGAACTTACCATGACGGTAAAATCTCTAAAATGCCAGATTTCGATGTACATGTACCGTATACGCGGTATTTTTCGCGGGTGCAAATTTTCGCGGTTAAGGGTCTAAAACATAAACATTTATTTTCGCGATTTTTAGTTGCCGCAGGTTAATGAAAGAACTGGCTCAAGTGGAAAGTACCAGCAATTACCGAAGCAAACAGAAACAAAATATAATTATATAAACACTGTGTCTACAGAAGATACATTGTAAGAAACAGGAAAGTATTTCGCGAGTTTATTATTCGCGGTTTCTAAGTGACCGCGAAATACCGCGAAAAATGGAACACCGCGAAAATTATCTTGCTTCCTGGTGCTATTATATGAGAAAATTGTATAACATAACTTTCTTGGAAATGGTGCCTTTTCCTTCGTTTATGACTAGACCCGTCTTCGAAAGGGAAGTTGAGTGAACTTGGGTTTAATATATGTCAAATGGAGACAGGTACCTCGGTTTAAAGTCTCATCCAAAGACTGGAGGAGTGTGGAATTACATGACTCCTCACCTTGAGCTCTATACAGGAAGGTCAAATTTGCTCCCTCTGTTTATTTATGAGACAATGGCGTAACATAGAAATACTTGGATTGCAAGTTGTTTATGACTTTGATATAAAAGATTGTGTATACAGGCAACTGAATGAGTACATGAAAATTGTCAGTACCAAAGGACAATGTCATTCTTTGACCTTTGACCAAGGTCACTTGTATTTCATCATGATATATTCTCCTCCAAAACCAGAGCCGACTGAAGCAAAAATTCAGATGCAGCCTGCATGGGTCAGTGAAATAAAAGATTGTTTGATTTGTTGAGGTCACATGTCTAAGTATATTTGAGCCGCGACACGACAACACCAACAATGTGGTTGTGCACCCAGCGCAGACTCAGATCAGCCTGGTCATCCGTCCAGTTTGACCAGACTCTTCGTTAAATGCTCAAAGGGTAGCGAAGGTTCTAAGCTACCTTCATGCGGACAGCGAAGACTCTGATCAGACTGGGCGGACAACCACGTTGTTGGTTTTTGTGTTTCGGCTCATATAATGGAAAATACTTTAAACATCTCCATAACCAAATAGTCCAATCCTTTTACTTCTGCCACTGAAGGCAAACCGGTTCAGCCCCCCCCCCCCCCCCGCGGTTCAGCCCCCCCTCCCCCCCCCCCCCGCGCCCAAAGTAATTTTATGACTGGCCGTCCCAAGGCGGCAGTCCTGTTTTGGTTCTTCTTGGTTGTTTTATGTGTTGTTTGTTGCTATGTCTGTTATTGATATATCGTTTGCGATGTTCAGGCAGGCTTGCACGTTGACCACCTACTTAGGAAATGGCTGTCAAATGGCTGCCGCTGGTGTTGTCTTTTGCGGTGACTAATTTTGTGTTGTCTCTTTCCCACATGGTGTCTTGGGTTGGATCTGGGATTGTATTGTGTCAGTTCCCTGAGAATTTTCCTCCTTACTTTTGTCTGTATGTCTTTTGTCTTTTGTCTGTATGCTAGAAGGTAAATATTAAAAAAAAATATCACTATTTTACACTTTCATATTGTTAACCTCAAAATAATGGCTTCGTGCTTATATTGTGTAAGCTTGGCTGCACAATGATGAATAGCAACTATATTTTCAAAGGATCACCTTGAAATTTATACACAGTTTTGATATGCATTAAACATTGAAATTAGGCTTAATTTGAGCGACACTAGCATTTTCACTACAGAGCAATAAGCTCCTTGACATTTCCATAGATTTGCAGTCCAAAAAGCTTGTCTGCATGATGGTACATGATAATTGAGCCACAACACGACAAAGCCAACAAAGTGACATATGCGCCTAGCGAAGACTCAGATAAGCCTGGACAGTCGCCAAGTCTGAAAGTAGGTACCGAAGACCCTTAGGTACATTTTCAGCTCAAAGCAAAGACTCTGATCAGACTGGGCAGATGCCCAGATTTACCAGAGTCTTCGCTGGGCCCACATGCCATTTTGCTAGTTTTGTCGTGTCGCGGCTCAAATTATTATTAACATGTACATCTGTATAATATGTATTATTACAGACATTAGCTGGGAAATGTTTGAATGAAAAGTAACACGTTTTCTGCTTTATGAATGTCACCGCTTCTGATTAATAGACTATTCCTAAAGGCAATGTTTGGTATTTAAGGCTGTATGTATAAATGTTTGGCGCTTGCACTTAATAGATAGGAAGTAGCAAAACAATGAAAATGTTGATACTACAACTTTCTATATTATCCATTTTCGGAGCATATAACTTTGCAGGTATGCCTTCTACTGTAAAACACTTAATATATTCGGTGTCAGAATTTCGCTGTTTAAAAAAATGATATATTGGCGCAGATTAATATTGGCGATCAAGAAATATCATGGCTCCAGCTAATAAAAGTAAATTGACGTTAAGTAAGTATCATAACTAACAATTTTTAGATAAAGATGACCGAATTCAAATTTTAAGGAATGAACATAACTTTTGTTGATAGTATCGATATGTAAACGCCAGTGAACAAGTTACAAACTTAAAGCGCACTTCGGACCATGTTTAGTTTGCAAGTGATTCGCAGGCGTCTGGACATCGACCAAATCCACAAAAAGTCAAAGCTCTAAAGTTTTGGATTTTATTTCATGTTTCTTGCATTACTAAGGTAGATGGCTAGTTATCTGGTACCTACCTTCGGGTAAACAAATGTCTTTGATGCCAAAATGACGGTTCTCATGATTGGTAACCCATGTTCCATTTCTACACAAGACGTAAACAGACCTGGCATCTTGTTTACGATAGCCATATACTACACCCAGAATATTTGCCATCTGAAATCCAGGCTCACAACCTGTTACTTCACAGAAAGTCAATCTAGGATTCTCTTGGCACCTGGGTTCCAAAATAACGTTAGGAGGACCTCCAGCGCAAACTGACTCTTCAGCAGAAACTGAAAAAGAGTTCATGGGCTCACGATCCCAACAAAGTGGCAAGTGCGCCTGGAGCAGAGACCTAGAGTAGCCTGGGGATTAACCCAGTCTGTTCAAAGCCTTTGCTGTGCGCTTAAAGGGTTGTTAGGGAGCTCTAAGCTACTTCCATGCGGGCAGCGAAGACTGATCAGACTGGATGGATGCCCAGGCTGATCTAAGTCTTCGTTGGGCGCTCATACCACTTTGTCGGTTTTGTCGTGTCTTGGCTCATATGTTCTTATGTACAAAAACCATATTAGTATACTTACATTTTCCGTGCAAAGCTTTCGTTAAACCCATTTAAGTGACACAGGAGTCAGTGTTGTTTACAAGTCAATAATTACATTGTACCACGTGGTCGAAACTTTCGACATGATTCTGAATTGGAAAATGACCTCGTATTTTGAGTGACAGTTCACCTCACTGGCTAGCACGTGGAATCTACAACATAGCTTGTACTTTACTGGCTAGCAAACAGTAAGTGACGACCCGCTACGCCTACTTGCATGTGAAATCTACAGCAGGAGGTGGATATAACTTGTAGGCAGTGACAAACCGGCTGTTCCAAATTATAGCAAAATTTCGGTCGGTAAAGTTAAAAAACGATTCTTATATATATGTATTTCATATTTTTGTTTATCTTTTTATTGATGAAAAGCATCGTTTGATAATACAAATTCAAGGAATAAACGTTTTTTGTTTTTTTTTCAACGTCTACTGAAGTATAAACTAAATCGGGTCACGAGCAATGTTTACGTATACCCCTTCGGGGATCACTTAAAGAAATAACATTCATTCCTTAATAAACGTTTTGCTTTGTCAAAGTGGACCCCGAAAAATCGATTTGACAGCTTTCCAAACTTTTGTGAAAATTCCAATAGTTCTATAGTTATCGCAAAACTCCTTTAAGTGAGCAAACCGAAATTTCGGTCAGGCCAGTTTCAAGGGTTTTGTGATAATTCTTTCAGTTCTTTTACTTCTGATTCTAAAACAAAATGCATATAGAAGCAATTAAAAGCATAGCGATCATTCTATATACAATAATTCACTTTTCGTCGGTTATGAGCTAATCGCCAATGTAGTTGTTAAAACAATTCACGTCCTATAGGGTGTAGTGCCTATTTTTCAAAAGAACGGCCTTAAAAGGAACTGTACAGACACTTGCGCTTGTAATACACTGTCTTATCATATGACGTCGCTTCTGAGAGTGTAATAAAGCCATGCATTAAAAACGGTAATCCACTAGTGGATTAAATATGCAAATTACGTCGTAACGTTATGCATTGACGTCCATAAAAACGTTGCGTTTTCTAATGGCAAAATCGTGACGTTTTAGTGCAAAATCTGCTAATAGAATATGATTTTAGCGTCATATGATAAATAGAATCTTGCATTCGTGCTCATATATTACTGAATTTATTAAACTCGTTGGGGAAAAACGATAAGATGCTCGGCAAAGCCTCGCATCTTATCTTTTTCCCCAACTCGTTTAATAAATTCAATAATACATGAGCACTCATGTAAGATCCTCTATGTACATCGCCCGTAAAAAGAAATGCATCAAAAGATTTGGTAAAGAGCGGAGAAGTTAAAAAAAAAACCTATTTCTCCGAATTTCTTTGCACTTGCCAAAGAGAAACAGTTTCTTGGGTCCCAATTGTCTTCTGAACACGTGTCATAATCACGTGAATATTGATTGGTGACAATGATGTATCTGACTTGTCTATGGATGCATTCTCTTGACAAAGCTGGTCTTTATCGACATTTTAGGTGCCAGTCAGTAGAAAGGGTACATATTTTCGTCGCCATATAGAAGTTTGGACATCCCGTTAGACCAAGTTTTAAGACTTGCTAGATTTCTTCAAGTTTAATCCTTTGATTTTTTTTTTTGTTTGTTTGTTTGTTTGTTGCAATTTTTTTATTAATTGTTTTGTTCCTCTAATAATGATCTACTGATTATCTAGAAGGGTTGATTGCAAAGGGTTCTAAGGGTCCACATAATACGTGCATGAGCAAGTTATGATTTTCATACTTGAGTGATTATTCGGCATTGCAATGCCTATGATACATATGAGGCTATTTACTTATGCTAAAACATAAAGCTACAGTTGCCTAACATAAATGTACATATTATTCTTGGTCCAAATATTTATCCATTTCGCAAATATGTAAATTAAATATCAAAACTGTGCCGTTTTTAAATATACTGAGTATAAACACCGAGCGGATTTAAACACTTCTACTTCTTATTGCTAGCTGATGAGCCTTTCTCTTGAGACAGTGTTTAACATTTACGACAAAATTTTTCAAACTTATGAAATTTAATGATAACACACTTAATTAATATCATTTAAATGACGTCAGTAAAAGAGCATATAGCGATGACGTTATCTTGCGCAACACTCTTTCCGACGATTTCACACGTTGGTTTGTTATAATTGCACTCGATGCTATCACGCAAAAAGTATTACGGAGACGGCGTTGACGTAAGTAAACGTCATAAACTCTGCTTTTAAATCTCGATAAGCTGCTTTTCTGACGGTCTTATAAGCTTCCTGTAAACCGTGCACGTCGCCTGAGCTTGTTAATTGCTGTAATTAACTCATACAATTGTTTTGCAACGTCCCTTTCTGAAATTTCAGCATTTTACTGGCCCAACACCTGCCGGTGTTTGCGATATGTATGCATAGTGTGTGAAATAAAGCCACAGACCGACTTCAAACATAAAATTCACATTGATATTGCAGAATGAATGTTTCCTAAAACGGTATTACATGAAGTGATTCATCTGTATTTAAGCTGTATTGAAAACACAAGGGACACGTTCTCATTCCTGTCCAGTTCGGTTAAGCGATTTCGAATTCGGGATAAAAACATTAAGCAGGTGTAAAAGAATATACATGTTGTGAAATTTGGGTGGAAGTAGCTGAATATATTTTGAGATATTTAAAATTAAAAAATTGAAGATTTAAATCCTTTCAGTATACTGTAAAACACATTTATTTGGTGGTCACTTTGTTTTGGCGATATTGGCGGTTAATAAAAAAGGGCCAAAATAAAAATCCTTCAATATTTGAATTTAAATAAATTAACATATAGTTTAATAGGGATTCAGATAGCAACTTAAAGGATTACCTGGTGAGTATCTGAGATTTTTTTATACCGTTCCTTTAAAATTACATTGTGGCATCCCATTATAATCGCCTCTGTGAGGCGATTCTAATGGTATGTCACAATGTATATTTGATAGAACATTGAGAAAATTGTCATTCATTAACGTCAATTTACTTTTATTAGCTGGAGCCATGATATTTCTTGATCGCCAATATTAATCTGCGCCAATATATCATTTTTTTAAACAGCGAAATTCTGACACCGAATATATTAAGTGTTTTACAGTAGAAGGCATACCTGCAAAGTTATATGCTCCGAAAATGGATAATATAGAAAGTTGTAGTATCAACATTTTCATTGTTTTGCTACTTCCTATCTATTAAGTGCAAGCGCCAAACATTTATACATACAGCCTTAAATACCAAACATTGCCTTTAGGAATAGTCTATTAATCAGAAGCGGTGACATTCATAAAGCAGAAAACGTGTTACTTTTCATTCAAACATTTCCCAGCTAATGTCTGTAATAATACATATTATACAGATGTACATGTTAATAATAATTTGAGCCGCGACACGACAAAACTAGCAAAATGGCATGTGGGCCCAGCGAAGACTCTGGTAAATCTGGGCATCTGCCCAGTCTGATCAGAGTCTTTGCTTTGAGCTGAAAATGTACCTAAGGGTCTTCGGTACCTACTTTCAGACTTGGCGACTGTCCAGGCTTATCTGAGTCTTCGCTAGGCGCATATGTCACTTTGTTGGCTTTGTCGTGTTGTGGCTCAATTATCATGTACCATCATGCAGACAAGCTTTTTGGACTGCAAATCTATGGAAATGTCAAGGAGCTTATTGCTCTGTAGTGAAAATGCTAGTGTCGCTCAAATTAAGCCTAATTTCAATGTTTAATGCATATCAAAACTGTGTATAAATTTCAAGGTGATCCTTTGAAAATATAGTTGCTATTCATCATTGTGCAGCCAAGCTTACACAATATAAGCACGAAGCCATTATTCTGAGGTTAACAATATGAAAGTGTAAAATAGTGATATTTTTTTTTAATATTTACCTTCTAGCATACAGACAAAAGACAAAAGACATACAGACAAAAGTAAGGAGGAAAATTCTCAGGGAACTGACACAATACAATCCCAGATCCAACCCAAGACACCATGTGGGAAAGAGACAACACAAAATTAGTCACCGCAAAAGACAACACCAGCGGCAGCCATTTGACAGCCATTTCCTAAGTAGGTGGTCAACGTGCAAGCCTGCCTGAACATCGCAAACGATATATCAATAACAGACATAGCAACAAACAACACATAAAACAACCAAGAAGAACCAAAACAGGACTGCCGCCTTGGGACGGCCAGTCATAAAATTACTTTGGGCGCGGGGGGGGGGGGGGGGCTGAACCGCGGGGGGGGGGGGGGGCTGAACCGGTTTGCCTTCAGTGGCAGAAGTAAAAGGATTGGACTATTTGGTTATGGAGATGTTTAAAGTATTTTCCATTATATGAGCCGAAACACAAAAACCAACAACGTGGTTGTCCGCCCAGTCTGATCAGAGTCTTCGCTGTCCGCATGAAGGTAGCTTAGAACCTTCGCTACCCTTTGAGCATTTAACGAAGAGTCTGGTCAAACTGGACGGATGACCAGGCTGATCTGAGTCTGCGCTGGGTGCACAACCACATTGTTGGTGTTGTCGTGTCGCGGCTCAAATATACTTAGACATGTGACCTCAACAAATCAAACAATCTTTTATTTCACTGACCCATGCAGGCTGCATCTGAATTTTTGCTTCAGTCGGCTCTGGTTTTGGAGGAGAATATATCATGATGAAATACAAGTGACCTTGGTCAAAGGTCAAAGAATGACATTGTCCTTTGGTACTGACAATTTTCATGTACTCATTCAGTTGCCTGTATACACAATCTTTTATATCAAAGTCATAAACAACTTGCAATCCAAGTATTTCTATGTTACGCCATTGTCTCATAAATAAACAGAGGGAGCAAATTTGACCTTCCTGTATAGAGCTCAAGGTGAGGAGTCATGTAATTCCACACTCCTCCAGTCTTTGGATGAGACTTTAAACCGAGGTACCTGTCTCCATTTGACATATATTAAACCCAAGTTCACTCAACTTCCCTTTCGAAGACGGGTCTAGTCATAAACGAAGGAAAAGGCACCATTTCCAAGAAAGTTATGTTATACAATTTTCTCATATAATAGCACCAGGAAGCAAGATAATTTTCGCGGTGTTCCATTTTTCGCGGTATTTCGCGGTCACTTAGAAACCGCGAATAATAAACTCGCGAAATACTTTCCTGTTTCTTACAATGTATCTTCTGTAGACACAGTGTTTATATAATTATATTTTGTTTCTGTTTGCTTCGGTAATTGCTGGTACTTTCCACTTGAGCCAGTTCTTTCATTAACCTGCGGCAACTAAAAATCGCGAAAATAAATGTTTATGTTTTAGACCCTTAACCGCGAAAATTTGCACCCGCGAAAAATACCGCGTATACGGTACATGTACATCGAAATCTGGCATTTTAGAGATTTTACCGTCATGGTAAGTTCTGTCCTTAAGTGGTAGTGGGAACTGTGTTTTGTGTGGTTCACATGAAATTTTGGTTTGACTTGTCTGTTTGTGATCCACTTTGGGGCCCGGGGCCAGTATTCCGGCCACGTGGGGTCGGTTTGGAACCTCTCCCCGACCTCCCCGAAGATAGGTTGTTAACCGTTCCGAAGCGGTGCTTCTGTTTCGGTTTACTGTTACATTGTATTTGTGTCAGCGTTTGTTGGCCTTTTACACTGGACGTCGCGCACGATGTTCAAACAGTGGACACTTCTAGAGGGTCATTTGCAAAGAAATCTTTTATTTTAAGCAGAAACTACTCGTGTAATACATCAAACGGAAGCTAAAACTCTGCAGAATATGACTGTGTAAATTTTATTCTTTTAAAATATACAATTTCAAAGAGGGACGGCAAAGCTTTACGATTTTCAGTCCAAAACTGCATGTCCATCGTTACATTTTTCGGCCACCTCCAATCATAAAATGATAAATGAACCGCATAAAATGCACGAGAACATATCAACATTTTAACAGATGTTTACCATAATGTACGTTTAAGACAATTTCCGTTGTTTTTTCCATACGGGCGTCTTTTGTGGTGAGAGAATATGAAGTATACTTGTAAATAGAAAATGTCCATCTACAGAAGAAATGTCACCGTCGTAATAAACAAATGCATATAAACACGGAAGGAAAAGGGGGATGGGTAAGATTAAATATATCTTAAATGCACAATGGTTACTCTCTGTGGTGAGATATATTTTGCTAAGACTGCTCGTCGAATAAAATTTTTAAGATGCCAGTTTCAATTTCTCAGTAATTGTCCCCTGACGTAAAATCGGCGTCCCAATATATGAACTGCTTTAAGATAACTTAATTTGTCAGATTTTGAATTAACATAAATGAATTAGCGAAGTTTATAGAAAATGCACATTGTTTGTACATTGCAGAAATATGCAACTTTCTATGTTGCGCTTTAAATTTTAGAAATAACTAGTATCATTTTGATTTCTCTTAAAATGTCCCAGGAACGCGATTTTAGCTCTAATGACGCACAGTCAATCCTTGTTGTATGATAATTTCAGTATGGATGTCCAGCCTTTGATACAGGATTTAAAAAAAATCACCGAAAAATAATTAATCGGATACAAGTGCCATTAAACATTTCAGTAAAAGGAGATATTTTTGTTAATTAGCAACAGTAACTGATAATAAGGAAGTACCATAGTTAAGGGATTGTATTAAGGACAAAAGAGAGAGAAAATAAAGAATTAGAAAAAGCCGCTCACTAAACCTACTAAACGCCAAATTGCATTATGTGTATACACTTGCCGTTCGGTATACATGTGCAGAAACGCCTGACGATATCAGATGATATGCACCAATTAAGACAGTCATCTTCTATGTGAAGTAAAATGCGCGTTAAATCTGTCTTTATGTAATTTTTATAATCATTAAACCAACAATTCAGAAAAATCAATAAATACAATCACCTCTCAATATCTCAAAGTCGAAGATCATCTCAAAATACTGATATCTCGAAGTTAATCGCAAAGAAGTTTAATTTAGTACCAGTAGTTTGAGATTTTTGGATTTGAAATGGAAAGACAAAGAGAAATGTGTCCAATCTATATTCTTCGTTATAAGAGGGCCTTTGAGATATCAGTGTTTGAGATTACGAGTGCCAACTGTATACCAGTCTGCCAGTCATAGTCAATAAATAAATATGAATGAATGTGCAAATGAATGAGTGAAAGAATTACTGAAAGGAACGATAAAATAAACGACCGAACGAATGACTATTCTTTGCGCACTTAATTTCTAATAACCACGACGTCATTTTAATGTAACGCTTTACGACGAACATCGTGCGCGACGTCATGAACATTAATTAGAACAGCCTTGAAATAACCTCTTGGCTTTTCACTTATCTTGTTTTGCTTTGTGTATCGTCTTTATTTTTTATGTTGTGTGTGTGTGTGTGTTCCTTTAGAGCAGGATCTGCTAAACGACTGTGTCGATTCCAGATCATTTGCCTTGTCATCTAATTTACACGCTTGCGTGTAAGTATATCTTGATACATAAGATTTAAATTTATCAGAGATAAGATATGAGATCTAATTGTATTAGTTCTGATCATTGCCTATATTTTTACCTTTTAAGCATTAATCAGGACAACCACTTTATTTATTTTCATTTTAGTTGTTTTACATTTTTATGTAAAAATCTTATTTTAAAACTTCAAATTGTGTGCGGAATCCTGTTTTCCATATACTTGATTATAAATAATAATAATCGACAATAAAGCATAACAACATTTGAAACTTTCATAATTGGTTATTACATCAGATTAGAATTTATTCACAGAAAAAACAAGTCACCTGTGATATCACAGAAAAGTGTTTTGTGATTTATAGTCTTTAAGTAGGAAAAGAAATAATTCATGCAGAAAAAAACACACTATTTTGAAGAAGTCGTTATGACTTTTAACCGACAGGAATTTCTTGATGCGGGTTTCAGCAAAAATTCATACTTCTCATAATAAAAGATATGGGGCAATTCTCTTGCATAACACCGGATCCGAAAAGGATAAACAAATAATTTAACATATATAACGAGAGACTTAATCATTAAATAGTGCAATTTTGTTAATTGTAACTAAGCGCTTTCGACTTTATGCCTTCTTCAGACTTAAAACACACTCACTCATACATACAGTTAAAACATACAATCAAATGTACAAAAATAATCATAAAAAGCATACAATTATTTGCAAATCAAAACTACATACTGTTGTTGTAACATATATACAGAAAAGGCGTTTGAGATGCCCTTATCGGGAGCATGGACTCAAAAGTTTGCAAACGCGAGAATGACGCCGCTACGTTCCGTCCCTATGTAACAAAATGCATTAAACACACCGCTACAAATCAAGTAAAAGCGCATGGAACCAACAGTTTTGCGAACGAGAATATGACCCTTATGAAACTTTGATAAACACGCCACTATAATTCGAAGGTTGATTGGTTGTTTGGTGTTTAACGACCCTTTGAGACAGTATTCCAAGCTATATCAGGCGTCTCCCAATGATATGAGAACAGAAATGCAATGATAGTTGAAAGAAAAAAAAAATACCAAACCAGTCCCTACCCGCACCTGCTGCAAGCACAGCCGGACCATGCTCCACTACGAGGCCCTTGCACTGAAAGTCGACCAGCACCATAGCTCGAACCGCCTACCTCGCAATTCGAAATCAAGTGAGGAAATTATAGATATAATTTCGAAGTCAAGTGAGAATATTATAGATAATACCTGGAGACACAATGAAGATAAAAGTAAAATAATAAAAAAAAGGAAAGTCAAAAAAGGGTAATGAAATGAACAGTACAATCCTGAAAACCTAGATCCGTTTTGCAAGACGGATCTAGATGTTTGGGATTGATTTGGAACAGAAAAATCTATCAAATAACCGAATTTCAGAATGCTGATTTACACATTGCGGGTTCCTTTGGAAAGAGAATATAACAATCCATCATGAGTGTCCATGTAGGATAGGGAAATCTCACCCGAGGGGTCGAAATTTCAACCAGAGACGAGGCTTGCCGAGTCCCTGGTTAAAATTCCGACCCCGAGGGTGAGATTTACCTATCCTACATGGACTGGCTCATGATGGATTATTTTATTCCCACTGTAAGCGGATTTTAAACGTCAAGTCGGGTAAGGCTTCAGAACAGAAAAAAATTAACTTTTTAACAAGTGATCTGAAGTAAATTTTGAGCAGCCCAGTGTGTTTATCGGGTCCTAAAATGGGTGTTAACATAGTTTGCACCTCAAAAATAGACGGAAAACACGATATGTGGACTATTTTATCTTCCAGAGGGCGAAAACAAAGTGCAACTTAGCCTCTCATGTCACGCGCGTCAAGTTTGCTAGCGTCGTTTAAGGCCGGTTTTAGTGGCGTCATTAAAATTGAGTGACGTCACAAACCCATGATCTGCTAGTAAACGTCATCCGACATGCTTGCGTGTCCATTTTGTTCATTTGAAATTAAACTATTAGTCAAAAATTGAAAAAGTGTGGCTGCTAATATAAGAAAGATGTTGCCAGAGTAAGATTATAACAATCCATCATGAGTGCCCATGTAGGATAGGGAAATCTCACCCGAGGGGTCAGAATTTCAACCAGGGACGAGGCTTGCCGAGTCTCTGGTTGAAATTCCGACCCCGAGGGTGAGATTTACCTCTCCTACATGGATTGGCTCATGATGGATTATTTTTCTCCCACTATTAGTGGATTTTAAACCTCAAGTCGGATTAGGCTTCAGAACAGGAAAATTCTAACTTTTTAACCAATAATCTGAAGTAAATTTTGAGCAGCCCACTGTGTTTATCGGGTCCCAAAATGGGTGTACACGCAGTTTGCACCTCAAAATTAGACGGAAAACACGGCATGTGGACTATTTTATCTTCCAGAGGGCGAAATCAAAATGCAACTAAGCCTCTCACGGCACGCGCGTCAAGTTTGCTAGCGATGTTTTTAACCGGTTTTAGTGACGTCATTAAAATTGAGTGACGTCACAAACCCATGATCTGCTATCAAACGTCATCCGACATGCTTGCGTGTCCATTTTGTTCTTTTAAAATCAAAATATTAGTCAAAAAATGAAAAAGTATGGTTGCTAATATAAAAAAGATGTTGCCAGGTATAAGATAAATAGAATCTATCATTGGTCTCCGATGCGGACAGGGAAATCCCAACCCGAGGGCATACGGGGTGTGTCGGAAACGAGGCTTGCCGAGTTTCCGACACACCCCGTGTGCCCGAGGGTTGGGATTTCCCTGTCCGCATCGGAGACCAATGATTGATTATTTTTCTTACCTACGATAATATTTACTCAAATTGAACTGGGAACTAATAGGCCTATTTCATGCGAACGTGTACAAGTGTAAGTAGTACAACCGTGTCACCCTCATGGCTTTTGTAGTGAACAGACAAGTAAGAAATAGGTCCTTGACAAATCCGCATTTTTAGACTTTCTAATTGAAATTTATTTTAATGAACAAAATTTGTATTGAGACGACTACAGAAAGCGCGTGAATGACGTTAATTGTGACGTAACGTCAACGTCATTTCAAACGTCAGTTGGCAACGTCTTCAAAATGGCGGCCTCCTCGACAGTATTTGTCACGGTGAAACATTGACTGTTTTGGATCTTTTTCCGACTTTAAGACCTTGAAAGAGGCTATAATGGGATTATAAAGAATGAATATTCTTTCTTGGATTGGATTTTATCAAAGTGGCAATTCATTCCTACGAAAGAATAATGCATAAAGTATGGAATCGACAAGCCGGGCGCACCGTATTTCAAGGAGTGCGTAGTGGTACACAGCATTCAAGCTCGTGTGAGCTGTCCCAGCCCATGGGCAAGACAGAATTTTCCAGCACCGCTAAAAATAGAACAAACTCTGTCTCGTAGGTAAGAAAGAAATTTCTTATATGAGCTGAGAGCCTATCTTACATAGGCAAAGGTGGGAGAAAGAAATTTCTTATATGAGCTGAGAGCCTATCTTATATATGCAAAGGTGGGAGAAAGTCCTGTCTTATAGTAGAGTTAAAATACAACTGCTCTTCCCAAAACTTAGCAGATGCCTTCTTTATGTTGTTTCTCATAATTTAGAATTCCAAAATGCGGAATTTGTTGATGTTAAAAAGTATTTTTATAAGAAAAGATCAAAGGTTAATTTTCTGCGCAGAAATGTATAAAAAATAATATCATTATTGAAAATATACTTAGTGCTGAGGGTTCCTCGTTGCATTACTAAGAGCGTCCTAGCAATTATTTTCCAACTCGTTCACATTATCAGGCTGAGCAGATAAAAAGACGTAGCCTGTGTCCAAATTTTGTGTCAAAACACACAGGTGAGACTATTTTGACAAGGTTGAACAATTTCATTTACACACCTGTCATAGCATCAGTAATGTATTATTTATATTGTAGATGTTATATATGTATGCTTCCCTACCCTATATTTAATGAATGCTTACAGTGTACATGCACCTTGTACATGGTTGAACATTTGAGAATAAGCTACTGTTTTCATCTGGTCTGCCGTACCGTTCGAGAAAGAGTTGGAACAAATAATTGCTAGGACGCTCTTCATAATGCAATCACATACCTTCAGCACTACGTAAATTTTCAATAACGATGCTATTTTTTTTTTTTTTTAGATTTCTGCACAGAAAACTACCCTTCAAACCCTCCTTATAGAACGCTTTATTAAGCAGCATGTATTCTAAACTGTATAGAACAACTAATATAAGAAGTCTGCTAACTTTCAGGGCGATAGGTTAGTTTGTTATGTTATCAGTTAGCGAAAACCGTTATCAGTTAGCGAAAACGCTTATAACTCTTGAACCGCATGGGATAGTTTGACAAAATTTTGCATACTTATACATGTCAACATTGTCTAACGACTTGCATGCATAACAACCTTATTTGATGGACGCGGCTTAGCTGAGCAAAAGTTGAAAATTTACGGCCAACTACTGAAAATGCTCATAACTCTTGAACACCATGGTAAATATGGTTCAAATCTTGTATGCTTATGTTTTTTAACATAGTACAGCCACCGACATGCAAAACAGTGACGAGGCTTCTCCGAGCATCAGTTTGGCCGGTCGAGCTCTTTTATTGAAAATGCTCATAACTCTTGGACTGCTTGGTATATTTGCTTCCAATTTTGTATACTTATGTAATTTAACATTGCCCAGCCACTGGTATGCAAAACAGTGACGAGGCTTCACCGAGCATCAATTTGGCTGGTCGAGCTCTTTTATTGAAAATGCTCATAACTCTAGGACCGCTTGGTATATTTGCTTCAAATTTTGTATACTTATGTAATTTAACATTGCCCAGCCACTGGTATGCAAAACTTCTTATTGCACGACCCGCAGGTTTGCACTATAATCACTGTGTGAGTCCGTCCGTCCGTACATTATCAGTTAGAGAAAACGGTTATAACTCTTGAACCGCATTCTATATTTTGATACATGTCAACATTATCTAACGACTCGGATGCATAACCGTCTTTTTTGATGGACGAGGCTTTGCTGAGCACAAGTTGAAAATTTACGGCCAAGTAGTGAAAATGCTTATAACTCTTGAACCCCGTGGTATATATGGTTCAAATTTTGTATACTTATGTATTTTAATATTATCCAGTCACCGGCATGCAAAACGGTGACGAAAGTCTAAGCAGTATTGCACGACCCACATGTGTGCACTTTAATCGCTGTGCAAATCCATCAGTCTGTTTGGCCTTCCGCTGTAGTCAGTGAGTGAAATTGCTCATAACTCTTAACCACATGGTGTAGTTTGATAAAAATATGCATCATTCTACAAAAAAAATGACCAATTTCATTTCCATACATTCCTTCTGGCACCAGAAACTGATTATTCTACATTCACCACGGATTGTGCACATTACCATCAGTTGATTTCATTTGTGATCGACACTGACGTGAGAAAGACGTCACCAGTAAAATTATTTTACAAAGTGAAAGTGTAATGTAAATACACCTTAATAAAATAAGCTTGCCACTTGGATCTCATTCGTTGGTGTTTTTCTAAAGTGACTTTCCCCAAAGCAAAGTTTAATGCTAATTCCAGAAGAAAAGAACGACCGCTTACGCTGCACGTGCATTATTGCCAAAATAAGCTCTCAACAAAGTGTGCGGATACGCTCCAGCGATTTTGCAAAAATTTGACTGTCATCAGTTAGACAAGTCATCAATGATTGTACTCTGCTAGAAATTCTATTGTAAGCATTTATTGCCTCAAAAATGTGGGCATTGAAAATGTGGTGCGTAACTAAAGTGGCTCAGCGTATATCATCTTTGGATCCTAAAACTCTCTAAAGAAGTGTTAATAAGCTTCATGACAAGAGGAACGACTTTAATTTTCTCATAGCTAGATTTCCATGTCTGTGTGGCACTATTCCTAGGGCACCTACATACGGAGTTTATGTCCCTCAGTAAGTCCGCTATGCTACAGCCTATTTCAGATATCAAGACTTCTTTCATAGAGGGGAGCCACTCACCAGTAATTATTATCACAGGGTTCCTTTGGACACTCCATGACCTAGTTGACATCAATGTGGCCATTTCTTAACTTATTTTCGACTTGATAGCGACCACAGAAACATTGTCGGGCTTTCATTTACCGGATATTCAATTTCACTGGCTTTCAATTTCAGATGCATTGACATGGTGGGTGTATTATATAGTGGAGCAAACTTGATGGGCTATCTTTCAAGGGGGTGGTCTACGGAGTGTAACATTTGTTTTTATATATCAAAATGATCGTCTGGGTCTCTAGTTATCAAATTCAGCGTTTGCCACCTTGGCAAACCTTGCATAACTCTGCAGTGGCCAGTTATTTACGTTACCCCTTTAAATTTTGAATATCAAAAATATTTATTGAAGTCAATAAGAAAAGTGTTTAAACTACATAAATGTATCAAATCTAAATATTTTCTGTAAGAACAGTTAATATGCTATAAATTAGGCTGCTCAGAAAACAGTTCAGAACTTTGGTATTGTTACCTTCGTTACAATATATCATGTACCCCTTGAAAATTTAAAATTGGAACTTAAGTTGTTGCATTTTACGAAGACTCTATCACAAAAAGGCCCAAAATGATCATTTTTACTCACTATTCCATTGGCCCCTTTTAGTGCGTTTCTAGCAAAACAAATATGAGACCTCTAGCTTTTATACTTTGTCAACCACGTCCTGTTGAACAGTTACACCTATTCCCTGTTTTTGGCTGAAAAGTCATTTTTTGTATAATTGTTCGTACAAAAAATGGCTAATAATCAATTTAAACTTGCCAAATTGGGGCCTTTTGCAAAAAGATTATGTTAACCATGATATAACACATTAGCTTAAGAGTTTTTTTTGACCTTACAACACATTTTAGCCAGAGTAACGTACTTAACAGATAAAAATGTTTGGGTAAGGCGTCTGTCGTTCACATCAGGAAAACACTCTTTTCAAAATCTGACTTTGAAACAACGCAGTTGTGATAAACATGTTTATTGTTTATCGTAAAATGAAATTTTTGCATAGTAGTCGCCTACATAGACGGAAAACAGTGTTATTTACATGACATACAATGCTCAGATTGCACAGATGTTCAAATGAAGCCTTCATGAGCTAATTTTTACATGATTTTTTTTCATTGATATCTAAATAACTTTAAAAGTTTAACAAAACCACAAAATATCAAATAACTTTTATAACGTACAGTTTTGAATTCAGAAAGGTAACGTTTGTAACATTTGAAATAACTCCACGAGATTTAATATTGCTACTGCCAAATATGCGTAAGCTTTATTATTTTGAGTAAAAACATTTTTAGAACGGCCGGTTTAAATCCACTCATGTAACTCATTATTGACAGCCCCAAGTGGAGCATAAGTTCTGGTGTATCTATGTCATCATATGTGTTGTCCACTTATCTGTCGTGTTCGAAAACTCGATTTGTTTCATATGTATATTTGCCATCATTCTGGTGTATAACTGGCATATATGGAAAAAGAAAGAAAATAGATGAAAATTTTGTATGCCTAATTTTGTTTGTTTAAGGCTAGCTTTGTACCCATGAACTTGTAAGGGGCTGCATCTTTATCTGCCTAGCTGCTAGTATTGTCTGACTTCTTGTCTTATATCTTTATGCAGCCATATCCAGTTTGGTATCGTGGTAGGGTTGTTGCGCAGATAACATTAATTCCTGCTCATTGCCCCTTTACTCTAATTTAACTTTTCTATAAATACAATGTATTAACCCAAAGTTGCCTATTAGCATATATTTTCACCAAAGTAACGTATATAACAGGTTAAAAAGTATGTGTATTTTTTTCCTACTGCAGCTACAGTTTAGTACCGTTGGGCTACTGTGGAAAGCTTCCTCGTACTTCATCATATTGAAATTATGTTTGGAGTCATCTGGGCTTAATTTGAGTTAGTTAAGCTGAAGCTGATGCTAGGGACACCTTATTGCATTATATCAAACAGAAAATATCATTAAATATCATAAATCTAATCTGACAAATTGTTTACATTTGAATGTTGTATACGTTACCTTTTTAAATACCAAACCAAAAAGTCAAAGTAAGTGAATTATCATTGACACAATGAAAAAGGCATTTTGATAATGATTTTAAGGTAATAACAATATGTCATAATCATCTTATCCTTGCCTCTTGGCAATATCATCCGATTTTTAAAGGAATCAGTTAAAATGAGTCTGCTATGTTCTTTCTCGTGTGTGTTCCTTGCTTCAACTTGATCTTCTGGCAAATCTTTGCAATACTACTGTATTAATAAGAAAGGACACACCTCAGTATTTTACTGCAATTTGTTAGAAAGAAACAATATTTATTTCCGTAGATGTTTCCTATTCGCTTCTGAGAAAGCTATAACCTTTCCAAAATGGTCTGCTCTTAAAGGAAACATTTTTTTTACAGCAGCAAATTCTTTTTTAAAAGTTTTCCCCATTAAGAAAGGAGGCCAAAGTAAAATTGGCAGAATAACTTACGTGAAATTGTATCCCTTCACCTTAAATTCTAAGACTGATAAAAACTTAATTAAATTCTGAAGGATGAGTCTCTGGAAGCAAGGGATGAATCACAAAAAAAATAACAGCAACCTCGGTTAACTAAGGAATATAATGTTGCGATACTGCCAATGCCACATAGCACCAGCTATTTCCTTTTTCAAACTAACTCAGAAAGAGCCCAGATGATTCCAAATACCAAGAACATGAAGTACAAGGAAGCATTTCACCTTAGCCACATGCCACTCTACATTAGCAGCAGTGGGGTAAAATTACTTTTTCTTTTTAAACTGTTATATTCGTTACTTCGTTTTAAATATATTCTATACGACCAAAAGTAATTAAACTATGGTTTCATATATTGCGTTTATAGGAAAATATCATTACAGGTAAAGAAGTTTAAAAGGGCAATGATCAGAAACTGATTCAACTAGTGCCACAACCCTCCCACAACACAAAACTAAAAATAGTAATATAACGCATACAACAAGTACTCAAACGATACTGGTGGGTAGCAAAATATACGTGCGCCCATTCCATGCAGATGTCCACAAGTTAGCTTTCATCAAGCATACACAGGCACACAAAATGTATATTTTCACCTTCTTTCTTTCTGTTTTACATAAATCAGAATGATGGCGAATAAACAGACAAAACAAATCAATTTTTCGAACACTACAGATAAGTGGCCAACACAAACTATAACATCGTTACACAACAACAGATGCATCGCCGTGGAAATTTCACTGATAAATTACATAGGGTGGGTTTAAACCAGTCCAAAGTGCCGCTTTAAAACTATTTTTAACAAAACTAATGAGGTTTAGACATATTTTTCAGTAACAACACATAATCTCAGTGATTGTTTTCAAATAATGGTTACAAACGTTACCTTTCTGAGTATAAAACAGTAAGTTCTGATTAGTAAATTTCTTATGGTGTGATATTTTAATGTCATTTGGATATTAATGGGGTAAAAAATAAAAGTGTTTTATGTATAGATTAATTCACAAAGGCTTTCTTTCCTATTTTAAGGACAATATCATCTTTGCATGTCATGTAAATAACACTGTTTGCTGCCCGATTAGTTTATTAAGCAATACAAAAATTTCATTTTACAATAGATAATATACATATATCTCACAACTGCGTTGTTTAAACGTCAGAATTTGAAAAGAGTTTTTTGGGGGCGGGAATGATAGACGCTTTATGCAAAAATTTAATCTGTTAAGTACGTTACTCTGGCTAAAATGTGTGGAAAAGTCAAAACAATTTTTAAGCTATTATGTTATACTATGGTTAACATGATCTTTTTGCCAAAGGCCCCAATTGTCAAATTTAAATTGGTTATTAGCCATTTTTTGTAAGAACAATTATTTGAAAAATGACTTTTCAGCCAAAAACAGGGAATAGGCGTAACTGTTCAACAGGATGTGGTTGACAAAGTATAAAAGCTAGAGGTCTCATATTTGTTTTGCTAGAAACGCACTGAAAGAAGCCTATGGAATAGTAAGTAAAAATGATCATTTTGGGCCTTTTTGAAATAGAGTCTTCGTAAAATACAACAACTTAAGTTCTAATTTTAATTTTTTAAGGGGTACATGATATATTGTAACGAAAGTAACAACACCAAAGCTCTGATCTGTTTTCTGAGCAGCCTAGTTTATAGCATATTAATTGTTCTTACAGAAAATATTCAAATTTGATACATTTATATAGTTTAAACACATTTCTTATTGACGTCAATAAATATTTTTGATATTCAAAATTTAAAGGGGTAACGTAAATAACTGGCCACTACAGAGTTATGCAAGGTTTGCCAAGGTGGCAAACGCTGAATATGATAACTAGAGACCCTAACAATCATTTTGATATATAAAAACAAATGTTACACCCCGTAGACCACTATCTTCCTTTTCTAGGCCACTTATGCAATCAAATTTGCTCCACTAATAATATGCAAGTGATGTCTTAGATCACTGCGTCTTAGCACCTTCCTGCACTCATGGGTTATTATGACAATTGCATATGAAGCGCGGACACGACAAAGCCAGCATGTGGCATGTGCGCCCAGCAAAAAATCAGATCAGCCTGGGCATCCGCCCAGTATGAGCAGAGTCTTCGCTGTGCGCTTAAAGGGTAGCTAAGGGTTTAATATACCTTCATGTGGGCAGCGAAGACTGCTCTGTCTGGGTGAATGTCCAGGCTGATCTGAGTCTTCGCTGGGCGCACGTGCCGATTTGATTGTTTTGTCGTGTCGCGGCTCATATAATTTATATTGTGCGACTCAAAACTATGTGACTGCGCTTCTCCCTCTGTCCACAAAGGTAAATAGAAATACACGGGTACACGGCCAGCTTTTGATACGAGCAGGGCCGCGTAGCGCAGTCGGTAGGGCGTCTGACTTTTAAGCCAGAGATCATGGGTTCGAAACCTGGTCCGGCCACTTACTTTCATTCCTTCTTCCGCTGATTCAAGAAGGGCAGTTGTCAGTTACTGGTGAAAGTAAGTGCACTTAGTACTGGTTAACCGCTCAGGGGGTCTAAGCCTGCCCAGAAATAGTGTGGTTAGGTTAATTGACCGTCCCGACATGACCATAGCTGTTTACCGTGGATGTTAAACAATAACACAACAACAAAGAGAGGACAACAGCTGCAAATATATATGTGCGTCACAACAAAACCAAAAAAGGGGCATATGCGCCCAGCAAAAACTCGGACTCAGATCAGCCTCGGCAAATGCACAGTCATTCTAAATCTCTGGCTGGCCCGTTAGAGATTGGACTTTGCGACCATTTGCATCATAGCCGAGCGCCTCTATCACCTGTCTGTTTTCGATAGTTACATAATTAACCAGATTATAAGTTAACAAAGTAATAAACATATATTCATAGGACAGCTGGCCATTGTTTATGATATCCTTTGGCCATCATAGTTACGATAAATCCTTGATTTTATCAAAACTACTAATATCAAAATTCAATTGGCAGACATGATAAGTATCTCCAAGCAACCATTTATGGCATAATGTTTTGAAATTTAAAAGTTTTATGTCAGCCATCAATATATCTGTAAACTAATTATTCAAGTGCAAAAAGGCATTTACTAGTAAATTCCATGTTTTACACACCGGGATAGGGGTATAAGACTTGACTGAATTCATAAACACAAGAATTCCGCGGAATGCGGTGTCTCGCCTGCTGGCGCTTTGTCACAAAACAGAGCTAAATCAGCAAAGATGTATGCATGAACCAAGTTTCTTGGCTCTAGCCCTTATGGTTTCTGAAAAACAGACCTAAACGCAAAAACTTGACAAAAAATTGCAAAGTCAGTCAACCGTAAAATGTTGTAAAGTCTCAATATCGATGATGACTTTTAGCTCTTCTCTTCCAGAAGAATGCATGACCAAAGTTTCATGGCTCTGGCCCTTATTGTTTCTGAAAAACAGACCTAAACACTAAAACTTGACAAAAAATTGCAGTCAGTCAACCGTAAAATGTAGGTTAAGACTCAATATTGATGATGACTTTGAGATTAACTCATCCAGATGTATGCATGAACCAAGTTTCATGGCTCTAGACCTTATAGTTTCTCAGAAAATGACCTAAACACGAAAAGTCGACAAAAAATTGCGAAGTCAGTCAACCGTAAAATGTGTCAAGACTCAATTTTGATGATGGCTTTGAGATCTACTCTTCCAGATGTATGCATGTACCAAGTTTCATGGCTCTAACCCTTATAATTTCTGAGAAAAAGACCTAAACGCGAAAACTCGACAAAAAATTGCAAAGTCAGTCAACCGTAAAATGTATGTCAAGACTCAATTTTGATAATGGCTTCGAGATCTACTCTTCCAGATGTATGCATGTACCAAGTTTCATGGCTCTAGGCCTTATAGTTTCTGAGAAAATGACCTAAATGCAAAAACTCGACAAAAAATTGCGAAGTCAGTCAACCGTAAAATATAGGTCAAGACTCAATATTGATGATGGCTTTGAGATCTACTCTTCCAGATGTATGCATGTACCAAGTTTCATGGCTCTAGCCCTTATAGTTTCTGAGAAAATGACCTAAACGCAAAAACTCGACAAAAAATTGCGAAGTCAGTCAACCGTAAAATGTAGGCCAAGACTCAATATTGATGATGGCTTTGAGATCTACTCTTCCAGATGTATGCATGTACCAAGTTTCATGGCTCTAGCCCTTATAGTTTCTGAGAAAATGACCTAAACGCAAAAACTCGACAAAAGTTTACGCCGCCGACGACGACGACACCGGAAAAGCAATACATATGTCTCGCCTCTGCTTCGCAGGCGAGACAAAAACAGCATTACGACTAGTATGTTATAGCATTTGAGCCGCGACACGAGAAAACCAACAAAGTGGTTGTGCGCTCAGCGCAGACTTAGATCAGCCTGGGCATTCGACAAGTCTGATCAGACTCTTCGCTAAGCGCCTTAAGGGTAGCTAAGGGTCTAAGCTACCTCCATGCGGACAGCGAACACTCTGATCAGACTGGGCGGATGCCCAGGCTGATCTGAGTCTGCGCTGGGCGCACAACCACATTGTTGGTTTTGTCGTGTCGCGGCTCATTTCTCTTCCTATAGCAGTATATTATAGCTCTTTTGAAATGGTAGGAACTATTACATATTAATTCATCAAAGTGCATAGACTGTCTAGATACTAATCTTTTTCTTGTAGTTGAAAATAACCTGTGTATATGTCAAGCGAACAACGCCCCGTTATATATGTCAAGGGAGAACACCAAACGTATAAACAATATTAACACGATTATATACCCTCATCAATATAATTGAAAATGTAAGTCAAACTAAAGAGAGGAGTAGTAGACATGCTGACAATGGTCGTGACATTTAACACACCTCTACACTGCTTGTATTTATCACTTCCGAAAGGAATTAGAATTGCTTTGGCAGTAAATGGATGTATCACACAAAAATAATAACTGAGCATTTCAGTTAAGTCGCATAACTAATTGTTGAGTAATTTCACGTTGGAGTTACACTTCTCCTTTTCTGCATGTTTCCTCACCATCTTGTAAAAGTTAGTAGGAAAATTCTCAGAAACTAATATAATTAAATCCAAGATTCCATCCAAGACACCATGTGAAAAGGCAACACAAAATTAGACACCACCAAAGACATTAACAGTAAACTTTAATTTCGTGCCTTACTGTATGTCAGCGTCATCAAAATGATTAACACATACACATCTCCAGCTTCAACAGTCTAAGTCTGAGCCCGCCAATTTTATTGTTTTCGATAAACTTCACCAGACTTTCTATGGCGGTCTAAAAATAAGCAAAAAATATTTAAATAAATAAGAAAAAAGCAGAAAAACTAAAGCGGCAAATCAAATAAGTCAAGACCTAAAGACACGTGCGAAGAGCGGCGATTGACACAGTTCAGCGTGTGCATCTGTATTCTTGATTTGAACAGGAATGATACCGGTCAGAATACTCATACAAGTCAGTTTCTTCCGGCCTGGCACCATGGCCCTAGATGTGACGGAATACTAATTTTGAAGAATATTGTATGAATTTCTCGTTTTTCTTCTAAAAACTTATATTGCGATTCCTCATTCGAATCATCTCGTCGAGGCGCTTCAGATTAGGGCCATACTATGCATTTTATGCTGATGCCTATCACTAAATACTCCCACTTAGCTAGAGTTCTGTTGGCAGTATTTGCGGTAGTTCCAGACTGTTTGTCAAGTTGTGTAACTAACTGCACTAACTTAGTTTGGGAATACTTTGATAAAAAATAATTTGCATAAACTTTTTTATAGTTTGTGCGAATGGTCCTCAAGCAAAAGAAGTACAGTATAATACTGTGTATCTTCATTTATTTACCTTCGAGTTTCTCGAACCTCCGATTTCCTTGTATCGGGTCTCCCTAGCAGATGTCTATTGATTTAGAAGCTCGTCTTTGTCGAAACATTTTAGTATACCAAGGGTGTTAATCCTGTTTATTATTAATTTTTCTATCCGAGAACTGAGTTAAGTCCACTTCAGCGAATAATTGCGGACGGAAACGACCCAGGTGCATTCCGAGTTCTGCATGACAGCTGATGATTTTTTGACGCAATAACTTGGTTTGGATAAAAAATGAATGAACTTTGATCTTATGAAATATGATTATGATATGTGGAATACATTTTGAGAAAAAGCCATGAAAATGAAAAAAGCCATGAAGTAACGTTTTTATTTTTGCTATATGTAGTTCATTTACCAGGTTTATGCAGTTTAAGCCCTGTCACATATTCTATATGAGCCGCGACACGAGAAAACCATCAAAGTGGTTGTGCGCCAAGCGCAGACTCAGATCAGCCTGGGCATACGCCCAGTCTGATAAGAGCCTTCGCTGTCCGCATGGAGGTAGCTTAGACCCTTAGCTACCCTTTCAGCGCTTAGCAAAGAGTCTTATCACACTGGGCATATGCCCAGACTGATCTGAATCTGCGCTGGGCGCACAACCACTTTGTTTGTTTTCTCGTGTCGCGGCTCATTTATTTAAGAATTGCTTGTCCTTTATTGCCTTTCAAAACTGCATTCTAGTTTCTTTTTCATTTCAAGAAGATTCAGTGTGAGTTATTGTTATCTATGGGTGTTGTTCGTCCGTCGTCGTAGACACGCTTTTGAACGACAGCTCCTCTGAAACCTATGGGCTGAAGGAAACCAAATTTTATATGTAGTCATCAAGAATCGGTGGAAAGAAAGTGTATTCAAATAACCAAGGTGGTCACGAGGGGTGATAAATCACAATGTGGAAAAAAACACAAAATTAGTCGCCACCAAAGGCATTACCAGGGCAGCCATGTGAACTGCCTATTCCCATGTAGGTGGTCACTGGGCTAGCCCGGCCTTAACATCATAAACTGTTTATCAATAACAGACACAGCAACAAACAACACATAAAACAACCATGAAGAACAAAACAGAAGTGCCGCCTTGGGAACCGATGAAGCGATTGCACAAATTTGTTCAAATCGTTACCGTAGAAATACACATTCTCCCGAATAGAGGTAGCAAATTTTGCTTAACAATCGCAAAAATGACTTCAGAATAGTAGAAATAATAGCAATAAGAATATTAACCCTTAATGCGCCAAAAATTAAAATTGTTGAATTGGCAAACAGTGTAGATCCAGATGGGGTGGCTTGGACGAAACATTTTTTGAAATTTAGCAGACGTAAATTTTGTCGTCTGCTTTTTGGCGCATTGGTTAAGTACAGGCGCTGTGCTAAACAGGAGAAGCCGAAGCTGACACATTACCACTATCAGAATGGATCAAATCTATGGCCCACTTCGAATCGAACTATAGTAGCTACTACATGTATACTTACTAAAGTTCCACCACCAAAGTGCGATGGTAGCTACTAGAATGATGTCATGAACTTACCAAAGATCAAACCGAGGTCTGGACCGCCGTTACTCTAGTAGCAAGATGGCGGCCGTCGAAGACTCTCGCGTTTTGTGGGTGTACAACAAGTATTTGTTTTACTTAGTTGTTTATATATATTTGTTCATATTTTTATTTTAGGGAATATATTATCATTTAATCTTTAAAGACTACATGCCCGGAAAAGGCAATGCAATGCACAGTATTTATTTCCGTTTCCATGATTATAGCAACTTTTGGCGTTCGATTGGTAATGCGAGTGAGCATGCCCAAAAATACTACTATGGTACTGTAGGAACTTTAGTTCGATTCGAAGTGGGCTTATATCGACAAAAAATGAGCCGCGATACGACAAAACTAACAAAGTTGCATATGCGCACAGCGAAGACTCATATCAGTCTGGGCATCTGCCAAGTCTGACCAGACTTTTTGCTATGCGCTTAAAGGATAGCTTAGGGTCTACGCTAGCGCCAGGCAGACATCGAAGACTGAACAGTCTGGGCGGATGCTCAGGCTGATCTGAGTCTATGCTGGGTGCACGTGCCAAGGCTTGTTAATAACATTGTCAAATTACAAGGTTTACTACATGTATAAGAAAATTAGATTTCATTCATGTAAATGATATACTCCAACTGCCCCCAATTTCCATGTGAGTGTGCATTCCTTAATTAAACTCCGTTCATTAATTCTGAAACTGGGTTTTTCGCTGCTTATACTTTTATAATCTAATCAATCCACGTAAGACTGTGCATAGTGATAAAGATCGACTTCCGCCGATTTCTCATAAAGGTCTCATATATCTTAGCCTGGCGTCTGATGCTGCAGTTACATGAACGAAACAGCAAATTTCAAAAACCTGTCCGCAAACTAAGACCATTTGAGGAAAATTGACAGCCTAAAGTCATACATATTCAGATGCACTCCACGTGGGTATCACGCTGGTCATTTGGGTAATAACTTTTGTCCCTCCAACAAAGTCACAGGAATAAGAAAAAAAAAACGTTTTGAAGTTCGGCTACTTTTTAATACAGAAAAAATACCAAGTTACTACATGAGCTACATTTTTCAGTTTTGACAACTCTGGATTTAAGGAATGAAAATCAGACCCAGTTTCTTAACCATATTTTGAACACTTGTATTTGTTTGGGTCATATTTTCTTAAGAAAATATCAAAAGTAGTATTCATACAAACAACGGGACAGTTGTGTCATCTGGCTCAGAAGCGAACTTTCCCTGCATTTATCTATCTGTTCCTTTCTATCATTTTTCTCAGGATGACGTTTCACGCAAAAATGTGGCATAATGTATCTGCGAACAGGAAAATCTCAAACCAGTCAGCTTGAGACTTTGTTATGTGCCTCTGTGTCCATACAACCACACATCAGATGTGCGAAAAGCAAAAGCTCAGATCAGCTTTCGCGTATATACGGAAGGAAATATCGCATGCATGCATGCTTGCGGGGTCACCTTTGTACGTCAATGTCTAAGAATACAGTTTCTTGGATTTAAAAGCTTGTGGAAAGGTACCCTTGTAGTTAACGAACAGGGAAACTCAGAACGTGCAGTCATATCAGAGTCTACATTTCTGCATAAACATTCTTGGATGATATGAGGAATGAACAGCCTGTACAGTTGAGTATTAACAGTATCCACATGACCTAATATCCTTTTCACATGACGCAAATCAAATATATCTTGTGAATCGCGAAACTGTAACCTCTTACATGTGCCTTAAGCTTTTCACTGAAACTCTGTTCCGTGAGGTTGACTTCGACTTCCAGTTGACTCTGATCAGACTGTATCCTGTTTGCGCAAGCCGTAAGGTTCGACAATGTAGTATTTACATTAAGGCCTTCCTTGCGTAATATAATTATGTTCGTGTCGCGGTGTAGAGGTCGGAGTGGTTGACTAATCGAGAGAATAGTTTGTTGAAAAGAAGTTGGGGCGGGGGTGGGGTGGGGACTGTACGATGTGTGTCTAGAGACTAGGGTGGCGGTTTGGGTGGCAGATTGAATAAGGAGGTGGGAAGGGGTCATATCGAGGGGTGGAAGTCTGGATGGTAGACTAATTGAGGGGAGGGGGTTGTAGGTAGTGTTGGGGAGATTATTTTATTATTTTTCTAGAGTGGGAATGGGGATGGGTGGGGGTAAGAAGGTGGAATAGACTGATAAAGGGGAGCTATAATAAGTTTGAAAGGTGCACGGTTTGAACCTTATGTCCTTGCATTTAACTTTGCAGTTTTAATGCAACATTGGTAATAAATGTTTTAGGACTTTAGAAAGGACTTCTATGCTTAAGGCGTGAATTTTCCCCACGATTAAAAAGTTATACGGATCATTGACTTCTGCTTTGCATTTCTGACTATGACATGTAACTTGCATGACAAATAAATTTTCAAGTGTTTGTGTCTATGTAAAGTACGTTAAAAATACGTTGACGTCATTGTTGAGATAAATTGTAAATTATCCTCAAACTGATTGAAATAATGATTTATTGTATGCATTAAACCCTTTTTGACCTACATTACTTACATAACAGACAATACTGGATAGTTTTGGCTATATGTATGTGACCTTGACCTCATTTAAAGGTCGTGGTACACAATATAATCCTTGAAGATCACAGTGCTACTGGCTACTGTTGATCATTCTTCTTCTTTGGCTTACTGAGTATCGTCCCCCCCCCCCCGTCACCCAGTTTCCCACTCATATATATTACGTACTTGCATCGAATAAGTCTGCTGCATGAATGAAAAGCTGGGTCACAGGGGGGGGGGGGGGAGTACTTGAATTTTGATTATAGTGAAGGGTTCTCTTTTAGCCGCTTTTACCGGAAGTATAACTGTGGTTTTGCATGAATAAATGCTAGTCATGCGTAACAAGATGAAATTCATAGCTTTGTATTGTGATATGCGTGTATTTAGCATGCATTTATGACAAAAAATTATGCAATGAATGACTGATTTCAATATTTTTATTACCTCAAGAAATGAGGTATGCGAAAAACTTGAATTTAGGGTAGGTAGGGTCAGTTTGGATTATCTCCCCGTGTCTTTGGGTCTGAATCACAAATGATCTGATTTCATACGGTTTACATATTTGTGGAAGCTCTGCTAAGAAAAATCTGCACAATTTATACTTTTGAAAATTCAGACCTGTCGCGCCGGTCCAATGGGGAAAATCCTCGCCTTAATCATAGAAGTCCTTTATTACATACTGTGGAAAGCTGTAATATTCGCGTTAAAATAACAGTGAACATCGTTATGTCGCACCGACGCTGATATGACGTAGTTTAGACGTTGTTTGCCGGTGGCGATACTATGATGAAACACTGAAAACCTAGTCAAGTGCGAATTTATGTAGTGTAATCAATTTCAAACTGAGACAAAATTATCTGGATGACAAGCTTGTTGTCACGCTGACTGATTTCGCACGCGCAGAGCATGTGTTAGAATGTTAACCCCACCCGCACACAAAGCTATTTATAGCGACCACTTTATATGGTATTAAAAGGCGTTTCCAACCTGTCCGATGAACTTAGTCTCTGGTTGAAAATCTGTAATTTGCAGTTTTGTGCAGGTTAGCCCAGCATCATACAAAGGACAGAGGCATAGGACACTTTGATGAGAAATCGGCGGAAGTCTAGCAGTATCATTATGCACAGTCTTACCTGGATTGATTAGATTATAAAAGTATGAGCAGCGAAAAACCCAGTTTCAGAATTAATGAACGGAGTTTAGTAGTCTTTTTAATATAGAACAAGTTACACTTTGCCAACAATAACTGTAATCTTTGTTAATTGTCGCTACATGTAAATTGCATATGCAAGCGTTTCAATTAAAGTGCTGTGAAACTCAGAGGCATATTTCAAATTATACATATTAAAAATATGGGGATAACATTAAGGAATAAACGTCATATTTTGGAAATATTTGAATGTTAGTATATAAAATAGTAATTCAGACAGGTTCAGATGATTAGAAGAAATAAGTTTATTTAACATATTCCCTTTGTCAGATTCACCGACCCTTTTCCCTTACTCAATGTACATATCGGCCACACCACAAGAAAACCAACAAAGTGGTTGTCAGGCCAGCAAACACTCAGGTCAGCCTGGGCATCTGTCCAGTCTAATCAGAGTTTTCGCTGTCTGCATGAAGGTAGCTTAGACCATAGCTACCCTTTTAGTGCTCAGCGAAGACTGATCAGACTGAGTGGATGCCCAGACTGATCTAAGTGTTCTCTGGGCGCACAACCACTTTGTTGGTTTTCTTGTGGTGTGGCCGATATGCACATTGAGTAAGGGAAAGGGGTCGGTGAATCTGACAAAGGGAATATGTTAAATAAACTTATTTCTTCTAATCATCTGAACCTGTCTGAATTACTATTTTATATACTAACATTCAAATATTTCCAAAAGACGTGGTATCAAAGTCAGCATGATTGGCAGCAAGGCTCGTCTTGACATTTTGTGTTTTTGTGAATGGTCTACTTAAGTGGACACAATGGAAAGCAGAGTAAGCAGGTCTTCCTCTAAAAGGTGCAGACGCAGCTACCTAAACTTAATTGAATAATACTCACATGCATAACACATAAAAGGAAGACGTGATATGGACAAAGCAAACACACAGGTATAATCGATTCCGCTAATTTTCGGTTCCTGCAGAGACTGTACATCATATTTGGCTTCCGCCGAGACTGTTCGCGAACTCTTGCTTCCTGCAGAGACTACTGTCCTCGAAAAATGGCTTCCTGTCGAGACTGTCCGCGTGATTCTGCTTCCTGCCGAGGATCTCGGCAGGAAGCAGAGTCACGCGGACAGTCTCGGCGGAAGCCAAATATGACGGACAGTCTCTGCAGGAAGCGAAAATTGGCGGAATCGATTATACCCTGTGAACATAAAACAGTGAAGAACCACAACAAAATTACTGACTTCGAATGGTCAGTAGCAAATAAGCCACCACTTGAGAATGTCTTTTTGCCAATGTATGGAAAAAAATGCTTCTGTTCAAAGTACACGTGATTTATTCTATGATTGTCCAAGATCTGCTCCGAATCCAAACAGAACACATAAGAGAAGGCGTGAAAGTTGGTATAAAAGCAGCCTTCAAAAATTCTCTTCCGGGATTGGACGGACACACGGCGCCAAGTGTGTGCAACCATGGTTACGTACCGTTGAGCCACTTGGGTAACATCGATAAGAGAATTGAACTGAACTGAAATCTATTTGGGGAAAGTGTGTGCAACTATGGTTACGTACCGTTGAGCCACTTGGGTAACGTCGATAAGAACTGAACTGAAATCTATTTGGGGATATAAATTACTGATTGTTGGGTTGCCAACAGGTCACGAGTGAAAAACTGGCAATCTACTTCCAAAACTGACAGTTTACATGTACAACACAGCTATCCCCATTCTAATTCATTTAACTTCATTTTGGCACAAAGGACAGGCTGTGGCAGCAGGGCAAACATGGTAAAAGGAATATGAGCCAATGAAAATCAATAAAATATTGTGACATTGGGTTTCCTACAGCATGTCGCAGAATGTTGCAATTTTTGATGTGATCCAACGGGACATTGCATTTGCAAGCGTATTATTATATGTGCTCGCCTGTAGGCAGTGCCTATTTTCATATTAATGGTCGCAACAAGGTCGCCGATCGGTCGCCGATCGGTCGCCGATCAAAATCAGTCGCAGCCAGTCTTTTGAGCATGCACAAAAGACTAGCCGCGACTGATTTTGGTCGCATACTGGTTGCAATGGTTCTCTGGAAGTCGCCGATCGTATTATTTTAGTCACCGACCAGTCGCCGACCGGTCGCCCATCGATCGCTGATCAGTTTCTTCAACATTTTGCTCTGAAATCTTGCAACTTTCCTGCGACCTATCGGCGACCTGTCGGCGACTGTTCGACGACTGATCGGCGACCAACCACTGATGAGACGGTGACTGATCGGCGACTGGTTGGCGACCGATCGGCAAGTGGTCGCCGACTCGCCGACGTGTTGCAGCGTGCGCCGAAGATCGCTGAAGATTTGTAGCTTCATTAAAAAGCTGTCTTCACACCCTGGCATCATTTCATCACCAGCGTTCAAAGTGTGCGCATCATGGTACGGCGAGGAGCCCAAAAAAAGACCGCGGCGCCAAAACAGACTTCCGAAGTTCAGCCTGCTTCAGATGAGGATTCTCATGAATCTAAAGAGGAATCTCAAAGGACAAAGTCCGGACGAAGTTGAGCCGGATTTGTCAGATGTTGAAAGTTTAAGTTCAGAGGTGGAGGGCCCTAGCAAAAGATCACAGTCGAAGAAAACAGGGGTAGACGCTACACGTATTAATATCGACCCTGAGGTGAGGATCATCTAGCAGAGTGGATACGGGCCAACCCACTCTTCTACGCTAAGACCGATCGAGATTTCAAAGACACTGCTAAGAAAAACCGGCCGATGGAGAACAAGGCCAAGGAGTTTGGCTTAACCGGTAGGATTATCTTTTTTTTCTTCAGATTTTCAAAAGATATTATTTTGTCTACATATTGCTTTTAACATAAAAGTGCTTCTACGGTTTTATGTGATCTTCCGTATTCTTTTTTTAAGTATTATAAATTATTTGATATATACAAGAAACCATGAAACTTTACATTGTGTGAATTTTTCTTTCTCAGATGGAAGTTTTCATTAAGATTTGTTTCTTGTTTGCTTGTTTCACAGGGACGCTGGTCCATTTGTGGTTCCGAAACATGAGAACAGTGTCTACCAGGCAGGTAAATGCCCGTAGCAAAAATTCAGGCAGTTCCGTAGTCAAACTGGCAGCACGCCAGCAATGGTCTGTGCAGAACTTTGCTTTCCTGAAGGACCATATTTTAGCAAAGTCGACCTCCAGCACACTAGGTCATGTTAGCATCTTTAGCCTCGTGTTCATGAAAACGGTTCATACCCAGCAAGCACATTACGCCGAAATGACGTCGTACAGATATTGATGTAACGCCACCATGTCGCATCGACGTCAGTAGGACGTCATTTCGACGCCATGTGCCCGCTGCATAGTGTAATCAATATATGCAGTATTTCCCCCTTTTTAAACTTATAGTTCCCTGCTACACTGGTAGTGTACAGTTAAAATGCACTGTACATAGTTTTCATGAAAACAGATGAAAAGCAAATGTTCTGTCTATTTATGTCTCCCCCCTACAGGGTCGGGAGACATATTGTTTTTCCCCGGGCGTCTGTCCGTCTGTCTGTCTGTCTGTCCGTCTGTCTGTCACAAATCGTGTCCGTTCTATAACTTGAAAACCGCTCAAGCTATATTCGCGAAACCTAATATAAATATCAATCAACTTGAGACGACGTGCAGAGTGCAAGAATGGTAACTCTGGCATTTATACTGTTTGAGTTATTTCCCTTGGAACTTAGTCCATCACAAAATTGTGTTTCAATCGTGTCCGTTCTATAACTTGAAAACCGCTCAAGCTATATTCGCGAAACTTCATATAAATATCAATCAACATAAGACGACGTGCAGAGTGCAAGAATGGTAACTCTGGCATTTATACTTTTTGAGTTATTTCCCTTGGAACTTAGTCCATCACAAAATTGTGTTTCAATCGTGTCCGTTCCTTAACTTGAAAACCGCTCAAGCTATATTCGCGAAACTTCATATAAGTATCAATCAACATGAGACGACGGGCAGAGTGCACAAATGGTAACTCTGACGTTTATACTTTTTGAGTTATTTCCCTTGGAACTTTGTCCATCACAAAATTGCGTCTCAGTCGAGTCCGTCTATAACTTTAAAACCATTCAAGCTATATTCATGGAAGTTCATACAAATATCAATCAACATCAGACGACGTGCAGAATGCACTCTGGCGTTTATACTTTTTGAGTTACTTCCCTTGGAACTTCGTCCATCACAAAATTGCGTCTCAGTCGAGTCCGTCTATAACTTTAAAACCATTCAAGTTATATTCATGAAAGTTCATACAAATATCAATCAACATTAGAAAAATTGCATAGTGCAAGAACCATAACTCTTGCATTTATACTTCTTGAGTTATTTCCCTTGGACTTTTGTCAGTCACAAAATCGTGTCTCAATCGCTTTATTACTTGAAAACCGGACAAGCTATTTTCACGAAACTTCATACAAATGTCGGTCAACACTAGACAACCTGCAGAGCACAGCATTTATACTATTTGAGTTATTTCCCTTGGAACTTTGTCATTCACAAAATCGTGTCTCAATGGTCTAAGCTCTATAACTTGAAAACCGTTTAAGCTATATTCATGAAACTTCATACAAATATCAGTCAACATATAAATAGACGACGTGCAGAGCACTGTAACTCTTGCATTTATATTTTTTGACAAAACCTAAATATGAATATCAGTCAACATTACATGACATGCAGAGCATAACAACTATAACTCTTGCATTTATACTTTTTACTTATTATGAATCCCTGCTTCAGGGTAGGGAAACGTATTGTTTTTCCCTTGGCGTCTTAATGACTGATCTTTTTGACATCAAAAAGGGGGGGAGACATTCTTTTTTTTCGTAGAAAAACAATTCTAGTTTTATTTTGTTTACAACAAAATAAAACAATCTCTTTTATGTCGTAGTTCCAGATGAAGAGGTTGAGTCTGATGGTGACGACGGCTCTTCGATCTCGGAATCTACAGTCTCCAGTGTCCAAAATGTGGTGGCCCAGTCTATTCAGCCACCTGCCCTTGTAGTCAAGGGCGTAGCTACCCATACGGCAAATACGCAAGTGCGTATTGAAATTTTGTCAAAATTGACAAAATTTCATAACGCACCTGCATATTTGCATGCTGAAAATTTATAAATTAGACAAGATTTCAATACCAATTACCAAAGTGGCTGAAATAGTAGCTTTCCCTTCAAGAAGTAGAGAATAAAACATGGTTGTGCGTATTATGAAATTGCCTCTAGTTACGCCCCTGGTAGTGACTAGCTAAAAAGGGAAAGGCAAGCGCAATGCCCTTGAGGGTAAACTATCGACATTCATGACGAACATTGCCGCTGGCAGCAATAGCACTTTGGAGGTATGCATTAATATTTACATTCTTGGTGTATTTACTGAAAAGCCATGTAGTAAACCATTGGAACGTAATGTAGTTTACATTCCAATAATTACATTGAGACACGCGACGTCAATGACGTCTATATAAACAATGGCTCTCTACAAACTGATTGGACGTAAGCAACGTCATGACGTCATGCATGCCGTCCTGCTGTTAGCAGAAAAAAACTGCATGTACATGTTTTACTGCTTCAATTTTAGCGCTTATAAGAAATTTTTGATGAAAGATTTGACTGAAACGAATGTAAATGTAAGCAATGAACTTAATTTTTCTGAGGTTTATCGAAGTGTAAACTACATTGGGTCACTAGCAAAGTTTACATGAACCCCTTCGGGGTTCATTCACTTTGCACGTGACCCAATGTAGTTTACACTTCGATAAACCTCAGAAAAATGAAATTCATTCCTTAATAAAATGAATGTCACTGTTTACGGTTACTGGACTTTCATTTCACAGACGTTTACGTCAGATACATAGACATGGCGGCACTATTATAATTGGCAGGTGATGCTTACTATCGACGAGTACCATGTGTGTATATCAAAATATTTCGAATTTGCCGATGTTGATAAGGTTTATGAGTTTGCACCCTTTTGAACATGACCACTCTACTTAGCCGGTAACGTAAAGTTAGTACATTATTTAGAGTCAGAACAGAGTCAGTACCAAGTCTGGTTTAGTTCTTTCCCAAGAATTTACCTTTCGGATTCTGTTAATTCAACACAAAAAGCATAGAGTGGAGGCGCCGGATGAAAATGTATTACAACCACCTGTCTACACAGCATACACAGCATTGTTAAAAGACGTAACGTTATTTAAGATGAACATAATTCAACTGACGTTATTGCATAAAAAGCAGTGCCGAGAGGTATTAACAGCCGTGCATCAACAGGCGAAAAGCTGTGTTTCAACAATGGTTTTCACGCGCTGTTGAAACACGATGACAGAACTTTCGTTATGCTTGTGCCGGGCCACTAAAAACCGCCATGCACCTCTGTCTCTCCCGTTTCGGTCGAATTACAAAAATTGGTGGTGCGCCTCTCCCCCTTCGGTTAATTAACAATATAATTGGTCGCGTGCTACCTATGTACTCTTGTGACGTCATCTTACTTTGTATTCTTATTACATCATAAAGTACTGACACGGATTTCAAAGCCATGTTGTCTTCATTCTCACGATGCCAAATGGAGAGTGAATAAGTGTTAAAGAAAACATGCATCCAAAGCTTTCAGCAATGAAGAACTGCAGGATGGTGCATGAATGGGCCAGGCATGTTCTGTGTGGAAATTTTTGCTTTGATCAAGGTATCTGCTTTTTGTTGATGAATTTGCAACGACCATCTTGGACTCTTTCCATAAATACTGAGGTTGAATAGGATGACGGCAGCCATGTTGAACAGCTTGATGCTCTCGGGCCAGGAAGACGGATATTAAAATCAAAGTACTGAAAGTACTGAAAGGCGGGCATTTAGAGAGGCGTTTTGAAAAAGTTAACGTACAGACATATAATGGGTGATGACAGAGGCACACCATTCCATCAGCTAGCTTTTCGGGATGAAATTTAGATAAAATCCTAGAAAACAGTAGGGCTTTGTCAAATATTTAGATTATTTTATTGAATACCAGAAATCACAAATGTTAAGCAAAGAAAAAAAGGTTCTATAAACAGCAGTACAGCAAAAGTTATGAAGTGCTTTGTTGGCATTTAGTGCAAAAATTTAAGTTGTCTTGACTGCATGTTCGCGGTTTTCTACACTTGTTTCAAAGTAACCAGGAAATGCCATTAGGCAAGCTTTTTACTGCATATAGCGTAACAAAATACTCCTGGTGGACCACGAAAGACTCTTCACTGACTCCTAACGATAAAAGAGCGACCGTAGTCTGTCTAAACTGGTTAAATGCTGACTGTAGTCACTCTTCAAAAAGACTAAATATCCATTGCATCCATCTGCAAAAGATCACTTTTAATTGCAGTCATCTGTAAGATATAAAATGATGACTGCTGTCTTTTTCTTGTTCAGTTAGATCAGTCAGACAAGATGAAAGTCATAGCAACACTGCCTAGTGGCCACAACCTAGTAATCTCATCCTTAATGACACGTCAGTACAATCAGTCGGCTTCAACTATGCTTTGCATAGCACAGCAGGTCTTTGCTTTGGATTCTTTTTGAAAGAAGGCAACTCGTATTCACCCATCGGCAAATAATTTACGTAATGTATTCATACGCGTGATCGCTGGGATAAACATTGATTTTTAAAAGTAAAAAAACTGAAGCTTTTTTATTTTCAATTTAAATAAATCAACATAGATTATAACGAATCATTCTGCCTTGTTCAATGGGCTGGATTTTCGAAACTTTACAGAAATGTCAGAACTATTTTCTCTGTTTCAAAATGTAGAGCGCGTAGCGTAGGCTTACAAAAACAGAGATATGTTAAGACCTCCGCAAAACCGTTTTGACAACCGTAGCTATAGACGGGCTTACAGCCCGCCTAAAAACAGATGCACCGGCGCGTTGGCTGTGAAACGTTGACAAAATATAGTGCCGTATTTTCGCAAATCTTAACGAATATTTCGTTGAATTTATGCAATAACAGCGATCAAACATTTTTCCAATGCATTAACGTTTGCCAGGTCCCTTGGGAGATGTTGAAAACCTCGGCCTTCGGCCTCGCTTGTCAACATCTCCCTCGGGACCTGGCAAACGTTAATGCATAAAAATCCATGTTTGATCCCTATATTATAATTTTGAGGCTTCGAAAATTGTTTTACATGAAACCGGCAAGCCTATAATAAAAGAAATCTAGTGGATCCGACTTCTAATCATTTATTTACTACTGTCCATCCTGTAATAAGCAAGGGATAATCAAAATCTGCTTGCTTAAGACAGGTGCTCGCGTAATACAGGTACATTTCAATGTATTTGCCTGTTTTGGGCACTGAGTACATGCTTGCTTAAAACAGGTTGCTTGCTTAATAGAAGTGGCCACTAAGGCAGATTTTATTGTATATATAAGAGGTTTGAGCTGCTACAACACTCATCATAACATGAATTTATTGGAGCAGTCCAAATCAATTGTAAACTACGGACATTAAACACTGCATTAAACAATCAAGGGGCAATAACTCAACCACGATATGTATAAGTGAGAATTGTCTTTCTTGTTTGTTATATATTGCCCTTACCACGGGGGTAATACCATATTTCCTACCTGTGCGTTCGACCGAGTCAGTCAGTTACTATACTTGCAAAAATGGCTGTCGACCGAGACAATCGACAGCAGTATCAGCTCGGTCGACAGCTGTTAAAATAGTACCATTTACCATTCATGGTAATGCTTACGATCGTATTCTCGGTCGAAAGCGACTTTGTTTAGTACAGACTCGGTCGAAAGCACAGGTAGCCAAATAAGTATTACACCCGTGTTATCTGCCCTGCATAATTATGTGGTATCATGAAAAATATTCAGAGGGTAGTCAAGTTATGGAATGAAAATGAAACTCGAAAGTGTGGACATTGCTAGAAAGGGTATAAGTTCAAGGCCCCTTACTCTGCGGGGATCAGCCATTTTTACATGCGACACTACGCCTTGAGGTCATGCATTTTGCTATAAAGAATCCAAAGGGATATTAATTTATGGCATACACGAATTAGTATGCACAAAAACAGCCTAACAATAATCAAAGGGACGCAGCTCCGTAACAAAGTAAGGGAGACCAATCACTGTTATTATACGACACATTGTCGGGACTTCATACACATTGCTTTGAAGTTTTATCAAGATATCTCGAACCGTAATCTAGTTGTGGCGCGCACAAGATTAGTCTTTAAAGAAACTAACAAAGGGGAAGAACTTGGAAATTAAGAAAAGAGGAGCAACCAGTCTTACAAGCGACACATCGCGCTGACCCAGTACATGTTCCTATAAAATTTCAAGAAGATATTCCAAACAGTTACTGAGTTATTGCGCCCACAAGAATGTTTACGGGCGGGCGGACGGTTGGACACACCCATTACTATAGTTCCTTTGACTAATGTCGGGGGACAAAAAGCAATTTAGTGTGACCTCGGTATAACATGACCCTCTTCAGTTCACAGGAATAATAATTGAGAGTTATCATCAAAATCCATTGAAAACTGTAAGAGAAGTTGCAGAGACACGACTTACTACAGGAAAAGAATTCGAAGGGCAATAACTCAGTAACAGTCAGCCAATCATAACCTTGGTAAAATATTATCATCTTCTGATCATGGTAACAATAACCGGGAAATATCATTAAAATCCCTTGAAAAATAAAGAGGGGCTGTGCAGACAAGGATTTCTGTTGATAAAATGGCTAAAATGGACAAAGGTCATAACTCTCGTAAGCGTCAGTCAAGTATGACCTCGGTAAAATATTATCATTTTCAGGTCACGGTAATAATAAAGGAAAGTTTCATCAAAATCCCCTGAAAAATGAAGGAGGAGTTGCAGAGACAATAATTTCTGTTAATAAAATGGCTAAAATGGACAAAGGGTCATAACTCTAGTAAAAATCAGTCGAGTCTGACCTCGGTAAAAAATGATCCTCTTCAGGTCATGGGAACAATAACTGAAAGGTTTAATTAAAATCCAATGAAAACTGCAGGTGGAGTTGAAGAGACAAGACGTACTGTTGAAAAATGACAAAATGTCATAATTCTGGTAAAAATCAGTGAAGCATGAACCCGGTCAAATATGGAAAGTTTCAGCAAAATCCCTTGAAAACTGAAAGAGAGGTTGCGAGACGAGATTGTGTCTACCGGCGGACGGACGAACTAACGAACCCATTACTATAGTCCCTTCGACTAGGTCGAGAAACAAACATGTGCCCTCAGCGCAGACTCAGATCGGCATGGACATCCGCCCAGTCTGATCAGAGTCTTTGCTGTGCGCTTAAAGCCTAGCTTAGGGTCGAAGCTAGCTTCGGGTTTCAGTTAGGTCCGTGTGGACAGATGACTCTGATCAAACTGGGCGGATGCCCAGGCTGATATAAGTCTGCTGGGCGCTGTTTGTTTTGTCGTGTCACGGCTCATTTTCACATGACATTGTTCCTAGAAGACTCAATGAGATTTTTTTACCCCAAAAAATCTAAGAGCTGAGACAGAGAGGTCTGAGCAAAAAGTGCAAACCCGGAGCAGATTGCTTGTTAAGAGCAGTCAGATCAGTACCTGCATTTGCATCATTTGGACCCATCACACTGAAAAAAAATCCTGTAGATTTTACGGTAGAATTACTGGAAACCAGCTGTCAGTCCTTTCCCCGTTATTTTTACGGGCGTTTGCCTGTAAGACATTTTTGGAAATCACGAAATGGAAGTTTAATGTTCACTGGCCGCACTCGAAAATAACTTTGTTGAGGGGCTATCTGACCAAAATGATACCTGCTCTTTTTTGTCCCACTCTGCTTGATGATTCCTGAAATTTTTACGGGCGCCCGTAAAAATAACGGTAAAAGGACTGGCAGCTGGTTGCCAGTTATTTTACCGTAAAATCTACGGATTTTTTTACAGCGCACTGCGTTGTGAAAACCGTTGAAACCCTTCGAGTTTAGGACAATTCGGTATTTAATATAGGTGTTCCAGTTAATAGGTTTTTTACGGTGCAGCTTAAATTATTTTTGTTCCAGGCTGAAAAGATACCAAAACAAAGCATACATCAAAATAATAAATCATGCATGGATACAATTACAAGGTAAATAACTCAGTCTTTCGAGTATTTGTCTCCCGTCCCATATAAGTTTTCTCTTCACCCATTTATATCAAGCGTCCCCGGGAGTCACTACACGGTAGCTCAGCAGGTTAAGCGCTGGCCTGCTGCTCTAGCGGTCCCGAGTTCGAGACTCGCTCCTGGAGGCGAAACTTTTTCCAGCTAATAAACGGAGTTTCATTCCGCACAGCCTTTCATTATTACCCTCCCACCGCCCTGATTTGATTGATATACTGATAATAAGGACGTAAATTTGCAAGTTACCCATACCCATTCATCCATCCTTGCGTCTCATAAATAGAACAAAAGCAAACGGCAAAATGCGACGTCTGACCTGGCCCCGCGGTTATAAAACTTGAGTACATTCTCAAACTCAAAATAAAGCACACTGATTGGCTGCTTCCGAGCACATGCTCGGAAGCAGCCAATCAGTGTGCTTTATTGTGAGTTTGATATTATACTCAAGTTTTATAACATCGGACCCAGGTCTACAATATTTTCATAAATCAATAAAAATAATATTACGTAAATAAATAAATAAACTAATAATAGTAATAATGATAATAACAAAATAAATAAAAATAGAAAAAAATAATAATAAAAAAATTATATATTATGCTTAACATAATACATAATTATTAAGTAAAGAATGCGGCTCTCCTTAACATTATATAAGTACTCTTCTTCGGTCAAGTTAATCAACGAAACATATTTGCATTGGTTGAGAATGTCACATGGTGCGTATCTATGCGCATGCTATGTGCGCGAATTTGTAACGCGCGGGATTTTGCCCGCCGCATTTCATTCTTCGGCAAGACTCAGCCGAGTCAACATCGACATTGTCAGTCGAATTTTTTGTTACCCACCCATCCTCCCGATATATGAGTAATATTCTTGGCAATTTAATATTCATACATCGGGAGTACGTGACTATTTTCAACCATCGTTAATCGTTGATTCTCGCTGAATTGTTATTCAGTTAAAATGGTGGCCTATTTTAAGGCTTGTACTTTTATTTATATCAATTTACTGGTTTGATTTACTGATCAAATAGTAAACTGTGCATTTAGAAAATCCGCCAATAATAAATTGTAATTTTAGTTTCTTGCTGTCTCTTTTCATCGAAGCAATTGACGCTCTGAAATAATTAAATAAACCAGTAAACCAGACTCCCGGGCCTTAGTTGAAAAATGGACTCGTCTAAGGATAGACTAGTCCACTGGGCATGAATGAGTTAAAGGTATACTCCCTCGTATTTCATTACGAAATAATCACAAAATTATGAAACTGGTTAGTTGTATGCAACATAATTAAGACTTGTTCAAAAGATCTTCAGCGAAAACTTCTTTGTTACGGAGGCAGAGACGATATACCAATGCGCACCCTTCTTGAATATTCACGAATACTTTGTCGTCATAAATTGACTGACTCCCACAGGCGTGTCTGCAAGCATGTTTTGAATTTTATGATTAGTGTAGTAAATAACTTTACAATAGCATTAACCTCTAATCTGTGCACGTGAGTTCTTTTCAACCAATAATTGTCTGAAGTGATTAAAGAAAGTGCTTAAAATTATTCATGATATAACTTTAAAGGTAGGTTCCTGTACTTTGGAATGCATCGTAATTTTGATGATTTTTTATCCAAGTTGTTGGAAAGCACTTATAACGAGGAAATGAATAAATTCACTAAAAAGTGTAAATAAAAAAATCGTAGAAAAGTCGTTTTGCAAGGGATTTCCTAGCTCTGCTTCGCACACCAGTTAGTGCTATTTTTAGTTCGCGCCAAAAATAGATAACATAGCTGACGTCATGCTGCATTGCATTTTGGGATAGTTTTAACCCATCTGCCATGCCAGGACCTCTGGAAGAGCTCACGGCAAGAGAAAATTAACCGTTGGCAAATGACATCGGAAACCGCGGACTTGTAGACATATATACATATTTATTTTTAGAACTGGAATTCCAACAAAAGAAAATAAACCTAAGCGAAAACGACTATTTTCTACAACATCTGACAATTTTCTCAGTAGTAACAGTTTCAGACAAATAAGAGAATTCAATACTACCCAGAAAAAGACAAAATTATTTTGTGAACATAATTGTTATCGTTAGGCCAGGAACCTACCTTTAACCTGATTAACTATGATTGCTGGGCGTATCCAGTCTTCATTTTTGGCGGGAATGGTGACCCGCTATTGTCGCTCTTTTTGTGTATCTTCTTAAATTCTCCTATTTTCAGTGAACATCAAAAATCATAAATTTGGCAGATAAATGTACTTTTGATAGCAATCATTATCATGCCTAGGATATAATGTTTTGTGAGAAATTTAAAAGTTAATAGAAATATTGAGGGTGTAATCTTTAAAGACAAGAACTTACATGTAACCTCAAAGTAAGTAAGATTTTCCTTTAAGAATAACGGAAAAGTTCTAAATATCGGGACATAAGTCTGAGCAAACAGTGCAGACCCACATCAGACTGCTCCTGAAAGACAGAGATGGGGTCAATTACATTGGAGAGTAATTAATTACCATTACCATTACATTGCAGTGTTAGCATTACCATTACCATTACCATTACACAGTTCTGGGACAAGTAATTAATTAAATTACCATTACTAGGCAAATGTAATGCATTACAATTACTCATTACATTTTTCCATCACAACTTTTCACTTATAAAATAAGTGCAGGGAAAAAAACACACTTTTATTTGTCATGTTAGTTACAATAGATACAGAGATGAAGAGTTGTGCATCCTCTTCACATTTACCCCATAGAAGGAATTTGCATATTCCATGTATTTTTTTTTTATTTTTATCAGGTTTCATGTACAGTGGATTCCGAAGCGTTTGTTGTTTTTATTCTTTGAGAAGGGTGGATGTGCTTGAACTGGTTTTTAAAGCTTGATATTCATCTGTGTGTTTCTCTTGGAAAAAAGTGAAAGTTTTGAATATCACCTTATGGTGTCATAAAATAGGATAATGGTCAATATGCACTTTTCCTGTCATCTTATGGTTCATTGACTGAGGGACAAAAAGGTGTGGTAATCCACTGACACTAATTAACAAAAGTTGAACACACCTGACTGGTCCACAAAAATAAGATCATGGCTGGTTGCATGTTTGAAACAACAGACTGGACTCTGATATGAATGAAAAAAAAAAAAAAACTGAATTTTTCTTTGATACCCGCCTGGTAAAAAAAATTAAGGTAACAGTTTGACTTTGGAGGAGTTATGTGTTTTTTTGCACCATTGTCTAATAGTAAAGTAAGATTACAGACCAAAAAATCATACATGGTCTTTGAATATATGATTATGTGATAGAGAAAGAATATTGTTGTAACATGTACATGAAAAAAAGAGGTTTTACCGTCACATGTGTTGTGAAGTTTGATGCCACTTTCAAGCTTTCTGATATATAGCTTTATTCACTCAGTGTTCAGAGGGAAGGGGGAATGATTATTCTGTTGTTAGTATTTCTTTTGAATTACCTGAGATTAAGTGATGATCAAACCAATTTTTGTGGCAAAAGAAAATTTTGTTTACTGCAGAAATCAATGATTAGTCTATCGTTATGTTTTTATTATCAAAAAAAACCTGTTGACTAGAGGGACAGGATCATTATCACATTTGATATCTAGAAGCAACAAAAAAATGTGGATAATAACCAAAGTATCATGCACCTGTAGAAAATTTATTAACAGCAGATATCTTTGAGCAGTAAAATGGATTACTATTATTTTCCATTGTTGTTTTTATATTACTATTAATAATATTATTATTTATTATTATAATTTTATTGTTGATTAAATTAATATTCCTTTTTCACTATTACTGTATACTAATAACTTTAGTTGTTTTGGTCTTGAAAAGCAGCTGACAGTGATGCTGATGATCATAAACTACTACAAAGTAATGAAAATGTAATGCTAAAAAGCATTACATCATTACAGCATTTTCCTACTTGTAATTAATTAAATTACCATTACATGTAATAAAAAAATCCTTCATTACTCATTACTTAGCATTACTTTGAAAAAAGTAATGCATTGTAATGCATTACCATTACTCATTACCATTACCCCATCTCTGCTGAAAGAGCAGTCTGATCAGGGCATACACTGTCTGCCATTCCATCTGCATCTATCAGAAACATTTCTACATTCAAAAACAACCTCATCCATTGTAGGACAGGTAAGGTAATTATGCTAGGTGTTCCAATTTTTAGAATTTTGCGGTAACTGTCGCGGATGAAGTGATTCATGCACAAGAGAAACAAGTTTTGTTTTATTAAGTTGTTGCCCTTTTTAATATGGCAGCTAAATTACGAGCTGTCTCCGTTCACCCTAAGACCAACAATGAGGAAAATTTTAACAAGCCAGTTTTACCTTGCATTTTAGGCAAACAATGAAGGAAACATTAACAACCCACTTACCTAACCTTCGTTTCACCTTGCACTTTAAGGCCAACAATGAGGAAAATAGTAACAACCCAGTTACATGACATTCAGTTCCTTGCATCTCAAGGTCAAGAAATAAGGAAAATAGTCGACAAGCCGGTAATATAATCTTGAGTTTACCTTGAACATTAAGGCTAAACAATGAGAAAAATGTTGCTGTCCTAATTCTTATAACAATGGTCCCCACGCAATGAGGAAAATTTTTAACAACCCAGTTAAATGACATTGAGCTTGCCGTCCCATATAGTGTATGAAGAACATGGTGACATAACCATGACATACAAAATACATGTTAGGAGTCCCGATATTAGCTCAGTAGCTCAGTAGGTTAAGCGCTGGCTGCAGATATATAGCTGTCTCGAGTTCGAGACCCACTGGAAGCGGAAATCTTTCGAATCGTAAAAGGGATTCCATTGCACACAGCCTTTCATTATCCTCTTCCCATTGTGACGGTATAAGGTCACGGATATAAATAGATATGCAAATTACAAACTCGGTAGTTTGTGATCGAGTAAATGTTGGGGTATGTAAGCAAATAAACCGCCCTTGGTGGGTGAGCATGCTTTTCCACTGACGGGGTTTGTTTGCAGGTCGGCCCACGTTACATTTGGTGGCAGCGGTGGGATAAGGTCAACTGCCAGACCGGAGTTGCCTTACCCATGTCATTCCCATGCCAAGTCTCGGGACGAGACTTCTCGGAGGGGGAAGTAATGTGACGGTATAAGGTCACGGATATAAATAGATATGCAAATTACAAACTCGGTAGTTTGTGATCGAGTAAATGTTGGGGTATGTAAGCAAATAAACCGCCCTTGGTGGGTGAGCATGCTTTTCCACTGACGGGGTTTGTTTGCAGGTCGGCCCACGTTACATTTGGTGGCAGCGGTGGGATAAGGTCAACTGCCAGACCGGAGTTGCCTTACCCATGTCATTCCCATGCCAAGTCTCGGGACGAGACTTCTCGGAGGGGGAAGTAATGTGACGGTATAAGGTCACGGATATAAATAGATATGCAAATTACAAACTCGGTAGTTTGTGATCGAGTAAATGTTGGGGTATGTAAGCAAATAAACCGCCCTTGGTGGGTGAGCATGCTTTTCCACTGACGGGGTTTGTTTGCAGGTCGGCCCACGTTACATTTGGTGAAAAATGACTTATATAACAAGAAATATAAAAGTATAATATGAATTTTACTTTGGGCTACTTTGCCTGATGATTGGTTACCAATGATTGACAATGATTGCATATATAAGACGGTAGAATCAAAATGTAATTATGTTGAAGAATGACAAAAATAATGCTTTGACTTTAGAGTATGAGCTACTTGCCTCTAGCTGTCTAGCTGTGTGACATGTAAACCTAAAAAGACGCTTCTGTCTAATAATGTATGAAATGTGAGTTCCAGCTAATGCGTTCAACTGCTTAGCTGAGCTTATGAGTTCCAGCTGTTCAGTTCCAGCTGACAGTTTCAGCTGACCAGACGAGTTCCAGCTTATATGAGAGAAAACTTATCAGCGACCCGAACGCTTAACAGACTACTCCAGTCTCTTTCTTTAAAGCTATGCTTTACAAGAAAACACGAGAAGGGAGTTGCTGTTATTTTGGCTCAAAGTCCCTGATCAGTTACACTCAATAGGCTCTCGCTTTGCACCAATTGCCCTTTGAATTGCGATGTTAACGCTCTGATCCTAACCAGACAACTGACTGCAAACGGACAATCTGCCGCTTATATAGGCATTTCTGGAGTGCCCTCTAGCGGGTTCCGACTTCTCTACGGACTATGACGGAACTGAACGAAAATTATAAGCTTAATCTCATAAGCGTCTTAATTGTTCTGCTGAATTAACAAGCGTCTATCGGATGATGATAAAATAATAGTTGTGCTCTGCATAACCTACATTGATAAATGAATGGCGTTTCTCGAGCCTAAAACTTATTTCTGATATTATAGGACTTTATAATAATCTTTTTAAAATGGACTAATGTTGATGAGTGACTGCAGATACTAACCAAAATGGACGAGAAGGCTTAATAGTGGCGTGTTTGAAAAGGTGTTCCGGCGAGTTTTGTAAACAATCAAAGGGGAGGAACTCTCGATATAAGGTTAGGCTATACTATAGCCGCAACTTCGTTACACTACCCACGCCTCCGAGTACATGCGTCCCGCATGAATTGTGTTTAAAATCATAATAATAAAACGAAAATTCACCATCATCATTGTATTTTTATCTATGGTGTACAAGATTTTTTTTTTTTTTTTTTTTTTTAACTTTAGTCTCTCATGTTATTCTTTGCCAAATAGGCATACCATATTAAATGTATATGGTAAGTGTCTGAGTTTTATCTAAACTGTATTATATAGTCCTACCTGAACTATAGTTATGAAATGAATAAAGTGAAAAAGTTTTAAAAAATAAACTATGAGATTGCCTATCCTGTTACTTTTAACACTCATTTCGCATTTACTAATGCTGACGTTCTGATACTATCTCTGAAATTCTGAATTTATTGTCATCTCACTCTATTGTTGATTTTTGAAGCAAATACTGAGCTCTCCTCTCTTCATTTGCAGAGAAATGTCTTCTGGGTTGATGGCTTGTGTTTGTAGAAACGTGGGCCGACCTGCAAACAAACCCCGTCAGTGGAAAAGCATGCTCACCCACCAAGGGCGGTTTATTTGCTTATATACCCCAACATTTACTCGACCACAAACTACCGAGTTTGTAATTTGCATATCTATTTATATCTGTGACCTTCTACCGTCACATTACTTTCCCCTCCGAGAAGTCTCGTCCCGAGACTTGGCCTGGGAATTACATGGGTAAGGCAACTCCGGTCTGACAGTTGTCATTATCCCACCGCTGCCACCAAATGTAACGTGGGCCGACCTGCAAACAAACCCCGTCAGTGGAAAAGCATGCTCACCCACCAAGGGCGGTTTATTTGCTTACATACCCAAACATTTACTCGATCACAAACTACCGCGGAGGGGAAAGTAATGTGACGGTAGAAGGTCACAGATATAAATAGATATGCAAATTACAAACTCTGTAGTTTGTGGTCGAGTAAATGTTGGGGTATATAAGCAAATAAACCGCCCTTGGTGGGTGAGCATGCTTTTCCACTGACGGGGTTTGTTTGCAGGTCGGCCCACGTTACATTTGGTGGCAGCGGTGGGATAAGGTCAACTGCCAGACCGGAGTTGCCTTACCCATGTCATTCCCATGCCAAGTCTCGGGACGAGACTTCTCGGAGGGGGAAGTAATGTGACGGTATAAGGTCACGGATATAAATAGATATGCAAATTACAAACTCGGTAGTTTCTGATCGAGTAAATGTTGGGGTATGTAAGCAAAAAACCGCCCTTGGTGGGTGAGCATGCTTTTCCACTGACGGGGTTTGTTTGCAGGTCGGCCCACGTTACACCATAGTCCTGATATGACTGGATTACATGTACTGTTTAAAAGGTCGCAAAACATCGATCCATCCGTCAAAATACACGTTGTGATAACGATCTTATTAACTCATCAATGACTATACCATTCCACAAATCGGGCATAGGCAAAGAGTGATCACCGTTTGGCGGCGTCTGATCAGGGTCTACACTGAGGGTCTACGCAATTTGCATGAGACAAATGGGACTTTCTCCTTATCCTGTAAATACAGATTTTGGACTGTATAAGGAACAATCTGAATGTTTTATAAAGCTGAGCATTCAAAGTCTTTATCCCGCCCACTGGTCCAATAAAGGACTTCCCGGTATCAGCCCGGCAGTCTGTAACTAACGACAACGTCGCCACGTGAGATCATACCAAGACATCCTCGCAGTTGATTGCATAATTACCACAGGGTATAATCGATTCCGCTAATTTTCGCTTCCTGCAGAGACTGTACATCATATTTGGCTTCCGCCGAGACTGTCCGCGATCTCTTGCTTCCTGCCGAGACTTCTGTACATGATAAATGGCTTCCCGCAGAGACTGTCCGCGTGACTCTGCTTCCTGCCGAGTCTCTCGGCAGGAAGCAGAGTCACGGGGACAGTCTCGGCAGGAAGCAGAATCACGCGGACAGTAGTCTCTGCAGGAAGCAAGAGTTCGCGGACAGTCTCGGCGGAAGCCAAATATGACGGACAGTCTCTGCAGGAAGCGAAAATTGGCGGAATCGATTATACCCTGTGAAAACGTATTTTTAATTTAAGCAGGGGTAGCAGGCTCTCGCCATTTGAAACAAAATCGTATTTATCTGTATCTTTTCTAACCAGACAGATCATAAAATGAGCCGCGACACGAGAAAACCAACAATGTGGTTGTGCGCCGAGCGCAGACTCAGACCAGACTGGACATCCGCCCAGTTTGACCAGACTCTTCGTTAAGTGCTCAAACTGTAGCTAAGGGTTAAAGCTACCTGCGGACAGCGAAGACTCTGATCAGACTGGGCGGATGCCCAGGCTGATCTGAGTCTGCGCTGGGCGCACAACCACTTTGTTTGTTTTCTCGTGTCGCGGCTCAAATGGGCTTTTCGTTATCAACCGATTTGTCAGCTCGCTATCTCTGTAGTTAAAAGAAAACGGCACCTCATCTTATGCAAGTAAAAGACAGATGGTAAATTTTAGTAATCATATGAGCCGCGACACGAGAAAATCAACAAAGCAGCATGTGCGCCCGATGCAGACTCAGATCAGCCTGGGCATCCGCCCAGCCAGATCAGAGTCTTTGCTCTGCGCTTAAAGGATAGCTAAGGGTCTAAGCTACCTCCTTGCGGACAGCGAAGACTCTGACTGGACTGGGTAGATGTCTAGACTGACCTGAGTCTTCGCTGGGCGCACATGCCACTTTATTTGTTTTCTCGTGCTCCGGCTCAGTTCTAAATGCTGCAGAGTCCGTGCATGATGTCCATCGAGCTCCTTTGCACATAGCAACTCTGTTCGAGGATGCGAATGATCACTGTTGGGCATATCAGTATGAGAGCCTGTTGATGGACATTGTGGATGTGTGCTCATAGAAAACAGAAATACACTTAAAATGATCCCCATTCTTTTTGAACAGTCCCAATACGTGCAGGACCCATGTCAGAGCTAAATTATTGCAACTAGGGTGAACAGTGAATTACGAAAAGCCTGCTTCAAGAAGAAAAAAATACGTTTCAATTAATACAAATAAATAAATTCATAAACAAACATATAAATAAATAAATAAATAAATAAATAAATAGATAAACAGATAAATAAATAAATGATAAAACATAATAAAATGATTAGAAAGAAATACAACAAAACCTAATGAATAACAACTAAATACAGCAAAAATGAAAATAGTAAATAATAACTTTAAGAATGAAACATGTTGAAAAATGAATCAGAAACAACGCAGTTACAGTACCTCAAAGATTCAGAAAGGCGTAGTGGTGGTAGGCCGAATCTACCCAGTTTTGGCTAAGCATTTTAACCTTTCCAAAGTTCAAACTTAGCCATAAACAAATGTGTTATAGAGAAAGGAGAAATAAGTAGTGTTTTAAGCTTGATAGGTACACTTTAAGCCTGAGGGGAAAGCAACTCTGCCATTTTCATTTTTGATCCCCTTCTCCATGAGGGTCAACTCTTAAAGAAAAGAATTTGCTCCTCCTTTACTTACGAGTAAGTAAAAGAGGAGCAAATTCTTTTCTTTAAGAATTCATCATCCAGAGAAGCGAACAGAAAGTCACGGAAGATGTACCCCTTTGTGAAAATGGCGGAAAAAACTGAGGTACATGTATACCCATTATTGTTGCACCTGTTAATCTAATCACACTATTCCTGGGCAGGCCTAGACCTCCCAGGCTGTTAACCAGTACTAAGTGCACATACTTTCGCCAGTAGTAAAGGGTGGCACTATGGACACGCCCGTCCGGAGACTAAGTCCGCAGCCTGGGGCAGTCTCGGGCCGGGCGTGTCCATAGATGACACCGCTTTAGTAAGCTCGAAAAGGCTAGTTTGAAATAACTTAGTCTTTTTCATGGGGGAAAGTCTATGTTAAATGGCATAGGAGATGTCTTAAGAGGCTATACAGTAATATGCGTCTGCTATTAGTCTCTTGGCCCTGTATCTCAAGACCTCACTATACCAGAGGCATAACTCTATAGTGACAGTTGATGGTGTGAGTTGCTGTGGCATACTCTTGTTCATTCTGTTCAATTTCTGAGGCTTTACAGTAATATGCGTCTGCTATGAGTCTCTTGACCCTGTATCTCAGGGCCTCACTATACCAGAGGCATAACTCTATAGCGTCAGTACTTGTTCTTGGGGATTATAAAATCTTGTATCTCAAGATTTCAATGTTCTGGACTGAAATTATTTCTTACTAGCCTTCTAAAGCCTGACTACTACATTTGATGACGAGAAGATCTCTGCTGCCAGTGTGCTTGAACTTGTGGGTATCTAGTGGAAGGTCCACATATCCACATTGAAATTGTGGAGCTGATGTGGATGTCAAGTGGAAGGTCCACATATCCACATTGAAATTGTGGAGCTGATGTGGATGTCAAGTGGAAGGTCCACATATCCACATTGAAATTGTGGAGCTGATGTGGATGATGTGGACTTGATGTGTATGCAATGTGGAGGTTATGTGGATGATGTGGATCCACAATGTGGAGTTTCCACATGTCCACATCTACACATTAGACAAATCGGCTTACCCTGTCCCATTTCTGACAGACTGACACAATGCATCTCAAAACCTCACTGTTACAATAATAAGAACTAGGAAGAAAAGAACAATTAACAACAGTTTAAATTCAGAACAACTTTATTTGTCCCGCTCATCTATTCATTACGACAGACAGAGGATTAGGACCGTCCCTCTGTCTTCGTTTACATAATGATCATTAGTCTTTCATAGTAAATAAAACTTTTGATAGGTCCCACTGCAGGTCTACTATTATTTAAATGATCTCAATGCTTTGCCATCGCTGAAATGGTTAATTTCAAAGTCCTATCAAGAATCAATGTCATTGGGTTTCCTCTTCAACAGTTAAAGTTGGTCTTTCATATTCGTCAAGTTTTCGTTCAAGTAGATATCTTCTTTTTTTCACTGCATACTGCATCGCCTCTTCTTCATCATAGTCTTCATCTTCTTTCAATCTGTGAGCTGTTGATATTACTTTCTTGTGGATAGGATCTTTTCTCAAAGCAGACCCGAGTGCCACGAGGTCTTGATACTTGGTAACCAGCGTTGATCTGTATTTTGGTTTCAGTTCTTCATATGCCATTTCCTCAGCTGATTCAACATCGATGTTAGGTGTCTCCTGCATGGTATTTTCCACTGTTTCATCGAACTGATCTTGATTGTCTCTGTAAGTACTTCTCATTAGTCTATCCCAAGGACTTGTCTTTTGAATTTTCCTGCGTTTGGCTTTCTGTTTTTCCTCTTTACTGGCAGACTCACTGTCTGTCTCCACTTCTGACGGTTCTGTGTCTGGATCGTCCGAGAGTTTACTATAATCATATTCTCCAAAGATATCATGTCCTTTCATTCCCTTCAAATATTTTCTGTTTGTAGTTACATCCGATGCTTCTGAGATAGTACTTTCTTCGCTGTCAGACATAGTTGTAGTTGCTTTACAAACACCACTGGACGTATGTCTTCTCAGGCTGTCTGATCGAGCAAATTCACGGAAGCACTGCTTGCACTGGTATCGACCCATTAACGACTGGTTGAAGAATGAAGTTTTATCCTTTGACTCTTTCTTTTATAGTCTGCAATAGATATTGAAGAACTTGTGCTAAGTTTGGTAAACCACTGCAATTCTTATATTTTTACCAATTGCATGCACTTTTGTGAACTAAATGATGTAGAAAATTGTGAAAAAAAATGTGTATAATTTAATATCAGTTTTATTAATCCTGTCAATAGTCTAAATACCAACTGAATTTTAACAATCCTACATTTAGTAAACTGATATAAGTTTCCAATGTTACTCAATCATCATAGCATTAAAAAAGTGACTAACACTTTATTTCATTGTTTTTAACTCCAGCTTGTTCCCTGTCTGTCTGTTGATATCTTCTTTAGCTTCACTACGTCTATGACATTTTTGACCCCCAGAATCATTCTTTGTCCGCCTGGAACGTCTTAACTGTTTATTCTTCTTGTGTATGTATCCTTTGAGTTTGTGTTGCTTTTCTTTCTCCTCACGACATAATGAACGAATTTCTGCTCTGCATAGTCGGCAATACTTTAAAGGTCTACCCTCTCTGAGCCTTTTGTCCAAAGCAGTTGACAATCGTTTCATGAGGTATCGAATATGTCCAAAGGTAGAAGGATTTCTTTTTCTTTTTTGTACAACAGGAATGACAGGCAAGCCTGAAGATTCACAAGTTAGCCCACAGTGTGCTTTTGTTAGGTTATTGGAACTACCAGACATTCTGCTTTCTCTCAAGATTTTACTTGAAATGGTGACGTTTGTAACAGTGTGTTGTATTTATACTTATTTTGTATTTCTTTTTTTATTTAATTCGCCGCCTGAAATGTAACTTAATTAAAGTCTTTCCAGAGCTGAACTGAATATTTTTACCGGTATCACCTTTGATACTGATATGAACTTGATCAATATAAGATTTTCCCACTGGAACGTAGTGCATGTTGACAAATTCTTTGTGTGACTGCTGAGGGCGTTTTGAATTCTCAAATGGTACAACTCTCAAAATAGGGGCCGTCACGTCACCAAGGTATGTATAATCAACTACATCTGAGTACACGTACAAGCGATTATGCAATATATTTAGGTCTACTCCATATTTGAAAGCATATGATTCGTTTCCAATGGGGTTTTCTGACATATCCGGATTAACTCCAAGAGCTTGTCCAAGTGAAGCTGGAAAGCGAATCCTGGCCTGGTTTGGATTTTGTGCAACAACTTTTAGACGATTTGTGCTTTTAACATAAGTAATGCTGATAGAAGCATTAAAGATCCATGTTTTGTATCTATAACAGATTGCATCTCATCCACCAAATGCTGTGGAGAGTTGTAATTTCCTTCAGGAAGAAATAATTTATATTCATGACAGCCCTCTCCACTAGCACACAAATCCTTTGTGGTATCTATTCCTTGAGCATTTAATACCGCTTGGTCCAGAAATGACAAAAAGAAAAAGTTATTGTTTTCTGAAATATTATTGACTCGAGATGGTGTAATTAATTCCACCAAAGCAACTTCCCACTTTTCGCTTTCGATATTTATCGGGTGATCTAGTCTCACAGTAAAAGAGCTTTGTGTGTTTTGAGGGAAAGTTTTCAGAGAACCATCACTCAGAAGTGTCAGATAGAAGTCCTTCATGATCAGGAGATGAATTATAACTCATCAAATATCTTAAACTGCTTTGTTTTTTTCTCTTGCTTCTTACTTCTCTCTGTTCAAAACTAGAATGAATTCATATCTGAACATCACACTTATATACCGGATAGCATTTTGAGTTTCATATATTATTTCACACAATTCTCATCAAAATTATAGTGCCACAAAAATGCAATCTTTATTTCTTGCATGCCAGTAAAGACAAAAATATGCACTTAAAAATTTAGCAAGAAGAGTGTGCTGTTCAGCACCTTGTTCTTCCCCGGTCGGTTACCCTATGCCTGGGAAGCCCTGGCGATTTGAAGCCATATCTACATGATCACAAGTCCTGAATGTCGCTATGGACCAGAGACCTGCCAGCGGAGGTACCTTTTACGGAACCATGGATGTTCCGACCCCTTAAGCCATAAGGCTTCTACTGTTTCACATGTAATCGATAGACTTCGCATCTGCGGGCCCAGGCGGTATAACCGTTGTGCACACCAGTTCCAGTCCAGTGGTGACCGGCAAACCAGCAATATTAATATGCGAGTTCCCAATATATATACCTAAACATAAACCAGTTCACTTGAGACAAGATTGGACATTTGCATATCATATATCTTACTTCAATTAAGGTCATGTTACTATTTATAGTAACACATTTTAAAATATGAAAATTAATTAGAGAATAATAAAATCTACATTTTGGTGTTTATTTTATCAAAATCGGCCGTAAAATAACGAAGTTATTCAATTTTTCATATTATGGTGTTATTACAAGGGAGGTAAATCTGGATTGACTTTCTTTTATACTATAAATAGACAAAACAAGTAATAGCTTTCAGAAAAAATGATAAGAATGAAAAGTGAATACCTGTATGTATGTATCACTTCAGTTATGAGTATATTTTGTGTTAACTACTAGCTCTAAAATAAAAGAAGCATGTTTTGCCAGGCATGTGCACTGCACATGCGCGGAATTTGGAGGGTAAGAAAACTGTAATAACTCCAGATTGCCTTGATGGATTTTCATATTTCTTTTTTTATTGGAAAGAACAAGTCACCACCTACCAAATAAAATTAAAATAAATTGTCAAACTGCGCATGCGCGGAATATAGAGGGTAAGAAAACTGTAATAACTCCAGATTGCCTTGATGAATTTTCATAATTCTTTTTTTATTGGAAAGAACAGGTCAAGACCTACCAAATACAATTAAAATAAATTGTCACACTGCGCATGCGCGGAATATGGAGGGTAAGAAACCTGTAATAACTCCAAATTGCCTCAATGGATTTTCAATTTTTTTCTTTTATTGGAAAGAACAAGTCAACACCTACCAAATTTTGTTTCAAAATAATAAACCACAATATGCATGTACAGAATAGAAGGTAGGAATCAGATATAACTCAGAATTACGATGTATGAGGAACAAGTGAACCCCTGGGCAGTTGGCATTGTAACAGTGAGGTTTTGAGATGCATTGTGTCAGTCTGTCAGAAATGGGACAGGGTAAGCCGATTTGTCTAATGTGTAGATGTGGACATGTGGAAACTCCACATTGTGGATCCACATCATCCACATAACCTCCACATTGCATACACATCAAGTCCACATCATCCACATCAGCTCCACAATTTCAATGTGGATATGTGGACCTTCCACTTGACATCCACATCAGCTCCACAATTTCAATGTGGATATGTGGACCTTCCACTAGATACCCACAAGTTCAAGCACACTGGGAGCAGAGATCTTCTCGTCATCAAATGTGGTAGTCAGGCTTTAGAAGGCTAGTAAGAAATAATTTCAGTCCAGAACATTAAAATCTTGAGATACAAGATTTTATAATCTCCCAAGGAACAAGTACTGACGCTATAGAGTTATGCCTCTGGTATAGTGAGGCCCTGAGATACAGGGTCAAGAGACTCATAGCAGACGCATATTACTGTAAAGCCTCAGAAATTGAACAGAATGAACAAGAGTATGCCACAGCAACTCACACCATCAACTGTCACTATAGAGTTATGCCTCTGGTATAGTGAGGTCTTGAGATACAGGGCCAAGAGACTAATAGCAGACGCATATTACTGTATAGCCTCTTAAGACATCTCCTATGCCATTTAACATAGACTTTCCCCCATGAAAAAGACTAAGTTATTTCAAACTAGCCTTTTCGAGCTTACTAAAGCGGTGTCATCTATGGACACGCCCGGCCCGAGACTGCCCCAGGCTGCGGACTTAGTCTCCGGACGGGCGTGTCCATAGTGCCACCCTTTACTACTTTCGCCAGTAACTGCCAATTGCCCTTCTTAAATCAGCGGACGGAGAAACGAAAGTATATGGCCAGACCGGGTATCGAACCCATGACCTCTGACTTATGAGTTAGGTGCCCTACCGATTGTGCTACGCGGCCCGGCCCCATCAAACAGCTCAATTTTTGCATTACTGTTAATGGAAGATATTTTGCAAAAGCATCCAAAATATTCGGATTTTTCGTATTTTGTTATGTATAGTTATCAGAACCATTAGGACATTGGAACATTTAATCGGACTTTCACCATTTTCGAGAAAATAAGCAAAACCCCGTCTGCTCTTGGGAGCAAACGGACTATACCTTTCCTTCTAACAAAACTTGTCATTAAGTCTCTTAAATAGTATACGTATTTAATACAAAGAAGGAAGAGTACACTGAGATTTTTTGCAACCGCCCAAATCCCGCGCATGCGTGTCAAAAAAGATCATATATCACTGCTATAGCGCCACTATAAACGAGCGGACTATCAAATATTCGTCGCAAAAGTTGTTGGCTTTGTTTATTACTGACTAGTTATGTAACCTTAACGTGTTAGTAAAGTTTTCTTGTACATTTTTTCTGTTTTGCCCTATGCTGTATGACTGGAGCGTAATAAAAACTATTCGTCTTATTATTATATTATACATTGGGTCCAGAACTTTGCATTAGCGAATTTGGAATAAAAAAAAGAAGATATTAAAATGGAAAACATTTATTGTGGTTTGCTTGTGCTCAGCCACATCTGGACGTTTTTGTTAACCACAGTAGCAGGAGTTCCCGTGAATACAACTCTGGGAGAACCCTATAGGGCCGGAGCAATATCAACGGCGAAAGCGAAGCCGGCTGTTAATACAACATACACTTATTCAGATCATATGAAATATAATTCAGGGATTGAAGTGACAGATTCTAACATGTCCCAGCCAGCTTCTAACACTTGTGTTCTGAGACCGAAGAATGAGACAGAAATGCAGAAGATAACAGATATTTGGCAAAATGGAATGAAGATGATCCGATACAATCTGATAATAGATGGTGACCATGCATATATACTTGCAGAATCACACCTATTTAAGCCATTTTCTTGGGTGAAAGTTACTGGGAGGCAGGGTGCTGGGTTGCTAATGTTGAAAGATCATTTTGACATTCTCTCATTATTCACGCTCAAAATCGGAGTTACTGAACTAGACGTGCATTTGACGGAATCGCCCGAGAACTGCTTGAAGGTCATGGATACTGGAGACGCGGAAACGCTACTGAGGGACACTGTTATGAATGGGTTTTATAGCGTAACAATTGGTGATATATTGAAAATGCAAGACTCAGACCAGGTATGTAATATGCATGTGGAGAACAATGAAGGGTACGCTGAATTTAGACATTATTGCTGTAAAAGAGACGCACAAGGAAATTTTACTTGCCAGTATTTGCAAGAAGGCTTTTGGATGAGCATTTTATTCTATGTCATAGCAGCTCTGAAAATTCTTATTCTACTGTTTAGCCCCAGGTTTGTGCCAGGGTCGGTTTACAGACGGAAACACACCGCAAAACCCTATGTGCACAAACTAGCAAAACATACTAAGCTTAGCCTGAATGTTAAAATGACATCAGAACAAGAAAAAGAAAATACATTTAGATTATCAGAATTCGAGCACATGCCAAAATTTATTGAGAAAATTAAAGAACTGAAACAGAATCCTGGTGATTCACACAAACTAGAGTTAGAAGCTATTCACCTGAGTGTAGACCCAGAGCGATTAATTCCGGAAAAATCCGTGCCAATTGGACTCTTCAGTAGACTGTATGAGACATTTGTGATGTGTCAGTTAAGAAAAAAATCAGCATTTAAACCCTGTTGTGATTCTAACATATGTCAAAACTCACCATGTAATGCCTTTTTCACATGGTATAGTCTCATGAGGAAGATCATGACGATGATTGTGTTATCTGCATTAATAACACCATGGATTTTCCGAGTTGAATTGTATTTCTCTAACGAACAGGAAGAGCTTGATATGCGCAGACAGGCTGCAGACAACTGGAATTTAAAACTTCCGTTTTCTGGAAGTTATGTATTGTATTTGACACCACTTCATATAATGTTTATAATAATCTATGTAGTGTTATCACTAGAATTTTGTATCTATGGTGTAGTAAGCAAGGGGGTTCAGGAAAAGTTTAAATTTGTTTTGCGTTGGTGCTTTCGGGATATGCGTGAGAAAGATCAAGGAGGGGTTATGGCATGGGCGTTTCAGTTCGCTTTAAGACCATGTACAAAATACGGTGGCTTCGGACTTTGTATAGGTATCATTGTCTCGGTTATAGGTTTGCCATTTATGGCAGTTTTTCTGGCATTTTGGTTTCTTCCCACTCTTAATATCACAGTCAGACTTTTCGCGCACTTTGTTGAATACTTTCTCCCACGCAACGCATGTCAGTTCTGTTTTTGTTTTTGTAAAAAAGTTAAGCATTGTGTGGATACCTTATGCATAAGTGAGAAGACAGGCTCGAATAATCTAAAAATTCCGATACCATTTGAGGTGACAAACTCAGAATCCCGGGAGAAAAATGAGGCAAAATCAGGTGAGGTGACAGATTTAGGTCTGGAGGAAAATGAAAGGATTCTAAAACCATGTGAGGTGACAGACTTAGAATCCCTGGAGGAAAATGAAAATATTCCGAAATCATGTGAGACAGACTCAGAATCCCTGGAGAAAAATAAAAGAATTCTGGAATCTCGCTGGGATAATCTGCTGCAACTAGTTATTATTTTATCTTGTATCATATCGCTTTATTCAGTCCTATTTTTGCTTATAGAGATCATAGATGTCGTAGTTGAAATTTTAGTTTACACGTTAATGGGTGTAATACTAAATTCGTCTAAAATACTCTCTTACGTTTCGCTGTTACTGCTGTTGGCAGTTTACGCAAAAGATTGCTTCGGACATGTGAATGAAAAATTTCTTGCCTTCAACAAAATTTTAAATGGCGCAGTTGTGAGCCTCGGTGAAAAGCGGTGTGAAGCAGTTATGTACAAATCGTATGACGATCAAGAGAACATGGCTTTTATGTTAAATACTGAAGGATCTAGTGATCTTAAGAATCCCGTCAAACTGACGCGTGATGCTGAAGGTCACCCAATGTGGTCAGTTAAACGCTTGGCATTGTTCTTCAGTAGAGATGACATTCCTTATATAACAAGATCGCTATTTTCTAAAGCCTGCAAAATGCCCGGTTTTAGTTTTGTCCCAGGTGATGTTTTGTATAATTATATGAGAGCTGCCCTCGAATTTGGAGTTATTATGTTTTTTCTACTTTTTGTTTTCCTTGTAGTTGTTGCATTTGGGGACACTTATGAAATATCGGTATCAAACCAGCTCCTGGCAACAGTCGCTGGTGGATTGTTACCACTTCTCGTAAAAAAACTTTTCAAAGAGCATACTGTGCCCGAAATGAAAAATGATAGCTTGCAATTCAAAATTTACATGCAGGAACTGTTGGAAAATTTCAAACAAGATTGGCCGATTCATGATATAATTGTACGTAGCAATGGTGGTACGCCAGCCAATAAGTCCAAAGAAGGAGAAACGGGAGTGCCTGGCGGTACCGTGTCTGATAGTAGTAGCACACGTGATAGTCACGCAGTTAAGTCAGACGTTAGCGTAACTTACGAAAGAGAAGGTACATTTGTAACTGTGTTGAAGGTTTGGCCAAAGAGGCATTTTTCACCACCGGATAATAAAATTTTGGAAATAGACGCACAAGTGGGTGATATAAAAATTGCTTCAAGAGCGGTCGGCATTGGTACGAAGACCAAAGACCCAGAAACGTGCACTATGAAAGAATTGTCATTTGATATGGTCATAGACGGATGACAGTTCAGATCTAACGATGTCCCTAGACTTCAGATGGAGGGGTTAGTGTAATTTTAGTGTTATACGTTGAATGCAGCCTGTTTGCGCACTGAGGTAAAAGCTCAATTGAGTTGCGTCGCATGAAAACCACAGGGACATGTGCGTACACCAAAAATGCCTGCGGAGTTTCGCAAAATGACCAGAGTATTTACTTGTCACTTTATAGATTTATGGAAGCCTTGGTAAAAAGAGAAAACTGTTAGTTTAAGACATGAAAAGTGTGAGTGTGAGTGGGGGCGGGGTGCATATAATTCTAGGGTATTTCCCTTGGTTCTACATAAAGTATATAACTGTTGTAGCTCTTATTAGAACCGCCTCGTTGATTTAGAACCGCCATCAACGAGGCGGTTCTAATGAGGAATACAACACTCAATTTTAGAGAATGACCATAAATTATTCAAGAGTTATCACTCTCCCCCATCCCCACAAAACCCCTCCGAAATCTGGTTTGTTAACAAATAATATCATAATGGTAATAAAGGACTCAGAAAAAAGGTTAGGTTTTGGTAAGTTTTCGGACGAGTTAATGTTTCTAATAACTCCATTTTTTGTGGCCCTTCATTCGAACTGACTCCTCGAGGCGGTTCTCATGAGAGCAAAGCACACGTGCTCTGGAAAGTGAAGGCGTACTTGTAGTAATCTACGTTGAAACAACTGCATTTAGGAAATAAATGTCAGTTTTCGGAAGTTCAAGGCCGTATGAACGCAATGGGTAACATGCAAAAATGCTACTTGTAAACTCTGCACGGAACCCATTGTGTTCATACAAATTTGTCCTTTATATTTGCACTATGTTTTTATATAAATTTGTTACTTATTCATGAAGTTTAGACTAATTCGCCGCCAAGGAAAGGACGAATCAATGTGTTTGGTTACATGTATGGCGTTCAACAGTCGTCACTATTACATGACATATATCGATCGTTACATCGGCCAATTAACTACTTGAATTATCCGTGACGTCGCTTACGCGTTACGTCGCGTGAACGAGTATTTCGTACATTAAATAATTACGTCATGATCGCATGCTAATAACAGTAATTATTTTGGGTTTTCAAAATATATGTAAAATAATCTCGGACCAAATAAGAAAATAAGTTATATCTCAGGTTTTACACGGCCGAGGGAGGAAGATAATATGCGCATGCTCTAGGGCGTGCATTAGTACACATTTTTCTCAGAGCATATTTTACATAGGAAAAAAAGGCAATCAGGCGATGTCATGTTTGGAATTCTATACTAAACGATATACAGTGGACTCGACAGTATCGGATCATTGACAGTATCGGATCACCCTTAAGTTATCACCCATTTTCTGACAAATGAAGCAATTATTTTTCGGCTTTATGTTACAGGGATCAAGTTAGACCAATGACAAAGTGCAGGGTGAAAATTTCGATCGAATTGTATGGCTGTGAAACAAATCAGAGTTGTTGAAAAGCTTAGCCCCTCTTCAGCAGCGCTTGCCTTTCGTCTGTTGCTAGTTACCCCCAAAATAGATTTCGGTTATTTAAACTTTTTTATCATTTGGCGATTGAAATCAATTCTGCTTTCTGCTTTGCCATGCGTCCTGACATCCCTGGAATTGCAGGCAGTCATTATTTTTGTGACATTGAATTTGATGAAACTAAAGACTTGGAAAGTGGGGTACCGATATGCGACAGTAACGGATCATTATATGAATTGAACTGAAAGATATGCATCAGCTGGAAAAGTTTATGTCGGATGCAAGGTCTGATGCTGAAAGCAAGCTTTACGGTTTGAAAGATTTCCGCCTTTACTGGGTCTCAAACACGGAGCCACTAGATCAGCAGGCCAGCGCTTAATCTACTCAGCTACCGAAAATCCTTTAACTTTTAGAAATTAAATATGTACAGACTTTGCTGGTTATCTAAACTTTCAGAAATTAAATATGTGCAGGCTATGCTAGTTATCTAAACTTTGAGAAATAAAATATGTACACACTATTCAGGTTATCTAAACTTTGAGAAATAAAATATGTACAGACTATGCTGGTTATCTAAACTTTGAGAAATAAAATATGTACAGACTATGCAGGTTTAACTCCTTTAACTTTTAAAAATTAAATATGTACATACTTTGCTGGAATTCTAAACTTTGAGAACTAAAATATGTACAGACTATGCAGGTTATCTAAACTTTGATAAATAAAATATGTACAGACTATGCAGGTTGTCTAAACTATGAGAAATAAAATATGTGCAGACTATGCAGGTTATCTAAACTTTGAGAAATAAAATATGTACAGACTATGCTGGTTTTCTAAACTTTGAAAAATAATATATGTACAGCTATACTGGTTATCTAAACTTTGAGAAATAAAATATGTACAGATTATGCTGGTTATTCATTTTCTTTGTATGAGGAAAGTTGTTTGCTGAGAAAAAAATATACCGAAAAGTCTTCTAAATTTTGTGACAAATCAAGCTTAGCAATCAGTGCAGACCCAGATCAGACTGCTTCTTCAGGAGCAGTCTGATCAGTGTCTACACTGTTTGTCAGGAAACCAATGCAGACCCAGATCAGAGTGCTCCTGGAGCAAACTGAAATAAGGTCTACACTGGTTGTCAGGGTCTACATTGCATTGAAAATTTCAAATTTCATTATTTTGGCCAATTACGGTAATTAAGTTTTACTTTTGTTATGGTAAAACTTCATGTTCCCATTTCCGTATAATGTTCGGTCTGTAAGAGTATATGGGCCGCGACACTATAAACCAACAAAGTGGTTGTGCGCCCAGCGCAGACTCAGATCAGCCTGGGCATCCGCCCAGTCTGATCAGACCCTTTACGAAGCGCTTGAAGTGTAGCTAAGGTTCTAAGCTACCTCCATGTGGACAGGGAAGACTATGATCAGACTGGGTGGATGCCCAGGCTGACCTGAGTCTGTGCCGGGCGCACAACCATTTTGTTGGGTTTGTCGTGTCGCGGCTCATATATTGTATGGCCATTGCAAGCTGCATTTAAATTGAGCCCACCAAAGTGGCATGTGCGTCACTCGAAGACTCAAATGAGTCTCGGCATCCACCCAGTCTGGTCAGAGGCTTCGATGTGCGCTATAAGGGCGATAAGGGTATAAGCTACCTTTAAGCTGACTGCGAAGACTCTGATCAGACTGAGCGGATGCCCAGGCTGATATGAGTCTTCGCTGGGTGCACATGCTACTTTGTTGGTTTTGTCGTGTCGGGCTAATATTTTGATAGTAAAATGGTCACAGCTCCATTACCAAACAACCAACAAGTCTGAGATCTCTATCTCTCTCTTCAGCCCCATCCACCCTCATCCCCACCCGACTTACTCGCTTTCCCAATTTGGTACGGAAATGGAGCTATGTTATCACCCATATCAGCCGCAAGGCTGCATATATGCTTTTGCAGACACGAATTGATAGCTGTATAATGGATGCATGAAATCGAGTCATTGTTCCATTCAACCGTATTTCAGCCATTTAGAGATGATGACAAGTTGAAACGGCTATACGAGGATCATCCGAAAAATTCTGTCACTGCCTTTATAACTCGAAAACCAAGTGATACTCACCTGAAATAAAATCCGTTCAGAAACCATGTTTTTATCGCATAGCTGCAAAAAGATGGTTCTTGTATCAATGACATAACATTCACAATCTGCTTTAAAAAAAGGGTACCCTCACCCTTCTGCCAATTATCGCTGACTGGTGCCTACGATATCTCCGGTACTAATAAACACAGCGAAAAAATCTCCAAGTCATTCTGTCCATTTTAAAGAGTTTACAGCATTTCGTAATTTCAACATTATGCAAAAAACGCCATACGAAAATCGACTAGGTCATGTTCTAAGTACTAAAGCTTTATAAATGTATACGTATATTTACTGCAGTAGATCATGACAACGTGATCTCAATCAAACTTTTTAAATAAGTTCCCTAAAATGAAGGCACACTGGTTCCTTGAAAATCACGTGACTATGTATTTCAACATACTTCTGTGACACCAAAGATATCAATCGTTTGCATCGCATATAATAGACAGAAGTCGCTGATTTTTATGTAGTGCCCCACATTATGCAACAGACAGCACTTATATTCTGAAAATTTCAGAATCCTGCGATATGTAGTTGACGAAATATGCAGCATGAATCACAAGCCAGCAGAAAAACAAAAATCATGAAAATAGGCCAGTGTCAAAAACTAGGACTGTATTTGAGCTTATAACTCAACCAAATGGCATTTTTTACCATGTTCCTGATATCAGTATCAAGATAAAAAATGTACTTTTGATTGTTGCAAACCGTGGTAAGCTAGAGCTCTGTGAGCAAAGTTATGAGTCCAGTGACAATACTTTTTGGACGATCCTCGTACGCAATGGAATCCCGTTACCGGTGGGATTCGAGGCCGGTAACGTAAGCATCGTAGGCCATGTTAACTCTTTCGGCGCCAAAGTCGCAAAAATGCGACTTTGCAAACAGCGTATATCCAGATCAGCCGGCTCTTAAAAGAGCCGTCTGATCAGGATCTACACTGTTTGCCATTCAAATATGAACATAAAAAGGCTGATTTTATGAAAAATGTCTTTAGATTGTTAAAATTTCCAATTACAAATCTGTCGTCTGATGATTTGAGCAGACGAAAATTTGTCGTCTGAAAAATTTGGCCCCGAAAGAGTTAAGGTGTAAGCTTCACAACTTCGTTAACTTACACCTTCATAAAGCCAATCATTAACCGAATGTGCTACCGAAGGAATGGTGGCATTGTTTATAGCCAAAACGTTTAAGTTGGGGAGGGTCTTGTGAAAAAAACGTTTACCAGCCGCGAAAATTCAGATCAGCATCCAATCAATCTGATCAGTATCATCCCTGTTCGCATCCACAACCTAGGGATTGTAGCAAACCTTTAACTGCGCCACGACAATCAAAACGAATTCTTAGGCCAAAGGGTTCTCTTTCAGGCAAAACAACTCTGCCATTTTCATGCTTACCTCCCTTCTCAATAAAGGAAAAAGAATTGTTTCTATTAGAGAAATTCTTTCAAGTAAGTATAAACCCCCGAATGATTTGTTCCATTTTCTAACAACGCCGGAAAACAGGTAAGTGTACCCAAGAAGGCACATACCGTCGCAATGACGTCGTTCTGACGCCGATGCGAAGCAAAGACGTCGCGTCGACGTAAATACGACGCCATTTCTACGTAACGTGCCCACTGGGTCCATATGCAACACTGCAAATGCGAAAGGAAAAACTAAGAACAGCCTGTGCGTCTGCGCAGTCTGATTAAAGTCTCAGCTGCTCGCACACATCATACATGAACCATGAGGAGACTCTAACTATTCCGCGAATTCACAGACTGTTTTGTGTCTTTGCTGTTGAAAAATAAATGAGCCGCGACACGAAAAAAACCAACAAAGTGGTTGTGCGCCCTGCGCAGACTCAGATCAGCCTGGGCATCCGTCCAGTCTGATCAGAGTCTTCGCTGTTCGCATGGAGGTAGCTTAGACCCTTAGCTACCTTTTAAGCGCTTAGTGAAGAGTCTGGTCGGATTGGGTGGGTGCCCAGGCTGATCTGAGTCTGCACTTGGCGCACAACCACTTTGTTGGTTTTCTCGTGTTGCAGCTCAAATGTACTCTTTTTTTTAGACTGGAACCCCGTTTTGGGGACATATGAATTCAGTGCATACCCAGTTCAGACGCCACAGAACGCCGCGTCCGATCAGGGTCAACACTGCTTGCTTACAGAAATTTCTATGCATAAAAAGATAATTCTAACACAGTGCGCCTATAGAAGCAATGGAAAGTTAACGTGTTTGATTCTGCAGCAATTCACTGTTACGGAGCGCGTGAGTCCAATTGCTGACGTCACTGCAATTAATGACGTCATTTTGAGACGTCTTGAGGCGTTAGACTTTGTAACGTCTCTTTTTCTTTCTACAATCGCCATAACAGTTGGAACGCAGCTCCAAGGAGTGTGGATATAATCAAGCCCATAGCAACGGATTTTTGTTCGAAATTGTCGGCATCAAAATGGCTATCGACGAACCCCTCAGTAATTTCATGCAACCATACAGATTTATGAAATTGCCTCACCAGTTGCAATTTTAAGAGCACCTCTCTGACTTCCATTAGTAAATATTTCCGTTAATTTAAGTCCAAGACATCCTTTCCTGGCTGTGTAATTATTAACGAAACAGTGCCCTTAACTTCCACGTCAAACATGTGAACAAAAAATTATGATTTATAGCGTATTCGACTTTCTCCAGGTCGCAGACCTATGCCATGAAAAACATTGAACTATACTCTACTATCATGTGAAATTTCAGAAAATTTGGTTTTGGAACATTTTAAAATTGCAAAATAATATATGCCTACCCAGTTTGTCAACAAACCAAAAAAAATGGCGTCGAAATCATGCCAGCCTTAGGCCTACGTGACATCGCACGAATTGTTCATTGCCAAAATAACAAACTCGCAAATCTGCCTGTTCGTAGAAACCTTACCACATAACACTGATTAATTTTCGACCAAGACAATAAAACAGTCAAGCAAATATATTTTATACATCATTTATTGAGAGACTGTAGGAGTTTGTAAACACGACACTTATTGAGAAACTTATGACGTAATTTTGTATGGGATGCCGTTTTACTATTTAGAGACGAGTCATTTATCAGGTGGGGGCCGGGTACATTTTCATATGAATAACCAAAAAATTTTCCGACCCACTCAGTCTCAACAGAATTATTTTTCCAACCCCCACCCCCTTCCCCCAGATAGGCGACAAAAAATATGACCCGCCCCATCCCCCAATCCCAATCCCAGCTACCCTCCCCCCCCCCCCCCCCCCCCCCCCCCCCCCCACACACACACCATTTTACCATTTTATGTCAGACTGACCTCAATCAAAAGCTGTATGAAATACAAAGAACATTTTCTTATTCTAGTAGGTTAATTAATCATGGTCTGTTTAAACTTTTTCTGCATTTCTTTCACTTTCTTCTGCACGTGACCATCCAGAAATCTGTTGTTCAATGCTTGATAATTATAACTGTTGATAATAGCCTATTAATTGGGCTTCTGGGTGGCGAGGGTCTGGGGGAGCCACAGTAGTTTTGCTGATGAAAAGGCACCTGGACAGCTGATACCATAAATGCAGGCATTAAAATTAATTACAAAATCATCTACTTGACATGAATTTATAGACACTTTCATACTGTTCTTCTAGCAAATCAATGAAAATATCTGTTTTAGATATGAAGCTGCCCCCCCCCCCCCCCCCCTCCCCACACCAAATGTCTTCAAGTTTTGAGTTGTAAGGAATGAGTCTGAAATTAGAGGGTAATAAAATTTTAGGGTAAAAATGAAGGCTGATAGAAGAATTCTGACCCCCCCCCCCCACACACACACACACACAGACACACTCATACAATATGTCTAATAAAATATATGACCCCCCCGCCTGCTCCGAGGCTTATTGATTTCCGACCCTCCTCCCCCTCCCCCTCCCACACATGGTATTAAATGACTCGTCCCTTATCATTTTTATTCCTTACTTATCGATATCCTAAATCCATAATTAATTTACGGATATCTGGAAACACGCGAATAAAGAAATCACAACAATGGAAATGTTTGCCAGATTTTGGACCTGCAGGTTTGCTAGAATTTAAAATCTTATGGTGGCACGGTGGGTATGCCTCCATGTATTTCCGGCTGCCATTTCTACAAATGGGGAACGGCTGCCATTTCTACAAAGGGGAACAACTTTATTGAGTTCCACTTAGTTTTCCTGTACCGGAAAATTCTTCAAAAAACACTTTGCCTCCAAAGGAGCATATGCTTTTCTAAAAGAGTTGACTCCCTTTGGAAAGGTAGGTATAAATCGAAATTGCCGAGATGCTTCCACACGAAATGTACCCAGTCTCCTTAAGCGCGCACATTTACATAACATAACATAACATAACATAACATATCTTTTATTAACACTCACATCACATAGGTGATACATGAGGGTATAATACAGTTGTATCTAATCGGCGACAGCGAAAAAATAATTCTACCTTTAGATTGAGGTGTAAGACGGGAAGGAGGAAGCACACCACGTCCAATCAACACGTAGTCAACGCTGATTCAGCGTCGTAGCGCTGGACCAGCGTTGATTACACTTCAGCTTCATGGAGAGAGAGAGAGAGAGAGAGAGAGAGAGAGAGAGAGAGAGAGCAAATAACAGTCCACTGTAGATCCTAAAATATCATTAAAGTATCATGTAAGGAGGAAAGACACATTTGCAGAAAAAAGCACATAACGTAAAATCAGTCACAATGGCTTAGACTTACAAGTACGCTCTCAATTTCTTTTCGGTTCATTCTTCATTTGTGTGCCAATTAGAACTTTAACTGAAATTGTGTGGTCTTATCTTTCTTTTGACTAGCAGTCCCAGGTATCTTAAAGGTCACCAGAAAATTTGATATTTTTGCATTCACAAATCTTCCTGAAGGCAAACGTAAAGGGCAATCCGGTACACCTTATGCTCAACTCTGGGTTTATTCTTCATACTTTGTGTCCTGAAAGTAAACTCTTGGACAGTCGATTTCCGAATCGAATCAAATAACAGTTAAAACACATTTCATTAGGCAGTGATAGGAATCGAGCCAGCGGCCCCCAGATTCGCATCTACATGTAACACTGGTGAAGTGCGGGCAGGTTTTCACTTTTTTTTATTTTATGAGGGTCAGAAAGTCTACGGTGATAAGATGAACATTTTGCATTCTAGTTTGGATTTTTGGTGGTAGTTTTTTGAATTCATGTTCAGTTTGCTGTTGGTTGAATAAATATACAAAGTACGTGCGTATTTTAACAGTTCCTCACACCTCTTCTGTTTTCAACTTTCAAGCAGACTGTTTAAGTATACAGTCAAAGGTCTTAACAATTATTCAAGGTATGGAGTTTGCCGAAGTTTAGCGATTCATATACAGTTTAAGTATATATGTACAGTAATATGGCTGCTTTTTGTGCCACGTGCCAAACGTCGGATGGCACGTACATGTAGCAAGCCTCCAATTTTCCCCACACATCCCCCCTCGCCCACCCACTCACCCACGCACCCCGACACCCTTTTCAGGTTCATCGCCGAATTTCGTAGTCGCCAGACTATTTCAGAATGGAAAGGTATTCTTGCAAGCCAACCAGTCAATCAGGATTTTGCTGTTCGCTTATATAAACAGCTAGTCGTCAGACTAAGCACGTTTTTGCTGTTGTCACATGCGACAAAAGTCCTCTTTTAAATTAATGTTGAGTCCTCTTTGAAGATTCAAATGTTATAAATCTCAGTGTGTGTAACAACAATGTAGCCAAAACTCTTCTATTGAATTGAGAGAGAGAGAGAGAGAGAGAGAGAGAGAGAGCAACGACTGTTCAGTGTTCAGGTCATGACGAAAACATCACTGCAGGCGTAATTCCAGACTAAATTAATATTATACCAATGTATAAGGGACGAGTCATTTATTATCAGGTGGGGGGGGTCGGGTACATTTTCATTCGAGCCCCAAAAATTTTTCCGACCCCCCAGTCTCACCAGAATTTTTTTTCCGACCCCCCCATATAGGTGACAAATAAGTTAATGACCCCCCTCACCATCCCAACACCCCAGCCACCCTTCACCTGCATACTGTATTACCTTTTTTCATGTCAGACTGACCTTAATCCAACCTGTATGAAACACAAAGAACATTTTCTTACTTTGACAGGTTGATAAATCATGCAAGTTAATGGTCTTTAAATTTTGTCAGCATATTTTGCACTTTTCTTCCTGCATATGGCCATCCAGAAATCTGTTGTTGAATGCTCAATAAAACTGTTAATAATAGTTATGGAGGGGGTTCTGGGGGCGCAGCCCCCAGAAGCCACAATAGCTTTGCTCATGACAAGGCAACTGGAGAGCTGATATCACAAATGCATGCATTAAATTTAATCCAGAACAAAATCATCTGCCCCACATGATTTTATAGACAATTGCATACTGTCTTACTAGCAAATTTATGAAAAATAATTTTTTGGATATGAAGTGTCAAAGTTTTGTGTGTCATTTCTTTAAATGTCTCTAAGCTTGAGTTTAAGTTTACATGAATATAAATAATGGGGGGGTCTGGGGGGAGCTGAGAGATTTTTTAAAAAAAAGAAGACTGATGGAAGAATTCTGACCCCCCCCCCCCCCAATATGCCGAATAAAATATATGACCCCCCCTGCTCCATGGCCTTTTTATATCCGACCCCCCCAGTACATCACCAAAAAAAATTCCGACCCCCCCTAAATGTACCCGGCCCCCCCACCTGACAATAAATGACATGTCCCTAACAACACATCTTCGTCTCATTTGTAGATATATTTCTGTGATTAAATAGGAATTCGTTAGTCTAAATATGATGTAGTAAGTGCTACTCGCCCCCCCCCCCCCTCCCCACTCCGCGGCCGCCCAACCTCCTTCTATCCCCGCTCGGCTTGTTTCTTGTTTCTTTCTCACTTAAGTATATACCACTGGTAATTGTTGAGCAAATTATAAATTCAGATTGTACATTATTTCGAAAACTACCCCTCCCCCCACGCGGCCGCCCAACCTCCTTCCACCCCCGCTCGGCGTGTTTCTTGTTTCTTTCTCACTTAAGTATATACCACTGGTAATTGTTGAGCAAATTATAAAATCAGATTATAAATTATTTCGAAAACTAGACAAACAAAATGACAAGAAAGAAAAAAAAAAACTCTCTTACTTCGTACCGGGTTCTAATGAAATTATCTTGTTAATTCATATTCGACGTATTATATGTTTACATGGCATGCCGGCTGCCTATAGTTCTAGGTAATATGAATACGTCATCATTTTCAACAATGACGTAACAACAAAGTGACCTAATAAATTATTTGACAGATAACAGATGACTGTTTGAAAGATAAATAAAGTTTGAAAAGGGTATCATTGTCATAAATTGGAGTGGCAGGTCAAATTTGTACAATGCCAATAAGGCCAGCAGTCGGGTGAGCCCCCGATGAGGTACGTTCTACCAGTTTGTAGTCTTTTTTAGCTCACGAAACTCCGTACTTTTTCTTTCCAAGTTTTTTTTTTAGCAATTTGAGCTCATGTTTGACAAGCTGTCGACCTTAATTTTCTGTCTAAATTGTGGCTGTCCGGCAAGTATTGCTGGTGCTCATATCACGTGCAAGACCGTTTCTTGAGCGTTAAAACCACTGATGCCATCTTTCATTTTGCAATTTAAAAATGTTCTAAAACGGTATTGCATGAAATTTCACATGCACAAAGAAGAAATAGTAAAGTTTTCGATGGCATGGGTGTGCGCATTGGAGAAAGTCCCGGCTCCCTGTAAATTATGTTTTATGTTGATGCAAGTTTTTGGTAGAACTAAGATAGTGTATTGTACTTTGACGACGAATATTTTAGCATTTCGAGCAATTTTGGCCCTCAATTTTGTTGAGAAAGCCTGCTTAATACTAGTTAACAAAGCAATTTTCCGTGTTGAATCATTTTAATATAGCCAATACCTCTAAATACATTTGAGAATAATGGGAAATTTCGTCAAGAACCATGTTCGCCATTTTAGGGCCTATTTTTTATGTGGAAGAATCCACCGTTGTAAATACAATCACCGCTTTTCGAGGGTTTGCGTTCCAACTGTAATCAAAGGGCCAATGACCCTGAAATGACAGATTCTATCAGAATAAATTCATGCTACATCGGCTCAAAATAATTTCAAACTTCAGTCCTGTTGTTAATGGTCCAGCTCCATTAATGTAAATAAGGCATTTAGCGCAACTCACTTCATGCACCTGCAAAAATTCTATCTCTTGTACACAAGTAATATATGAATTCTGACAACGGTTACGCTTTTCACTGACTTTAAAGCACTCAGTGTTTGCGGTATTTCGCATTACCTATGGACCACGAGGAAGTCACTCCAATTTTTACAATATGGCAATTCCATAAATAGCCACCGATAAACACACAATATTACCGTATGATGTCCAGTATAACACTTGCGAGATAAGTGTATAAACCTACAGAATTTCTTTTACATTACATTCTCTGCAATGATTGACGTGCTCGGATTAGTGTTTTAGGCAAGTTTACAACTGTAAAACGTTTTTTTTAGCGGCAGCTGATTTATTTACTTGATAAAGTATGAGGGGCGCTTGAAGAGGGGGCTAATACGGTAATTGGCGGATTGATTTTTGAATATTCAGTTTGTATTCGTTATATTTTTTGACCGCTGATGTTATTACATTTAGTTGGATACTTCTTACTTTACAAAACTCTACAAAACTACTTAAATAATTATACCTGCAAAGAATACGTTATATAAGTTCTCATTTAACTTCATACAAAACTTATTTTCAATTCCAGACGTTTTTTAGCGAGATGACCTTACGATCACTTCATTTATGAGCGGAAGAACACAGCTGTGAAAGCCACTTTCCAAAATACGCTTGTGACAGCATTGAATGAATCAGTCATTAAAAATGTATATTTATCTTAGATACAGTTAAGAATATTGGCGGGAGCATGAACGCGCTGGCAGGAAGGTTGGGAGAGTTTGAATATAAAGAATAGTTTTCCAGCGTTTTTGAGTGTTAGAATTGAAATAGATCAGCTCTAGCATTGAATTGTTGAGTAATATATCACTGTTTGTCGGTCAGTTGTTAGTAGATATATCACTCGCGCTCCGCGCGATATACTCAACAATTCACTGCTAGAGCTGATCTATTTCTTAAATAAAAAATACAAAATAAAAGTGACAACAGTCACCAGAAACCCTAAAACTAGAAATGGTCTCATCCAAGCGATAAGGATGGACAAGTCCACATGTCGGAAAGGGGTTAAGCCTTGTTTTGAGTGACGCAGCTCATACAGCAGTTAGCAAAAGCTGTGAATTTCCCTCACTCTACCCTGAAGAATCGTCTTTGCTAAGCCAGAAACACTTGAGATGTGGCAAACCCTTTTTGGTTTCCGCATCTTGACTAGAAGGAGAGACTCCTCACACACTAGTCTGGCATTCAACAAAGGAAAAAAAAGCAAACAAACAATGTCTCTAAGGTCCAAGCAGCAAAGAAAACGGCGGCTACTGATTGCAGCAAATCGGTTTGTTAACTTTGTTTACTCATTGTGATAAAATACTTCAGTTTATCCATATAATAAATACCTTATGGGCCCCTGAAATTATCATATTAGTAATTACTGCTTTTGCACGCACATTTAATCGTAGTGCTGAATCTTCGTTGACAGGTCTTTGCTCCACAGTATCTTTTCTACAAAGGAAAGAAAGAAAATGGCGTCTAACTGATGAAATGAGACGTTTTGTAAAGTCCTTTTGGTGTGCGAACAAATATGGTAAATACTTAAAACGAAGAAAATACATTTTTATGTCTGGAGCTAGTGTTACCGCTGTAATTAGAAAATTTTACACTACAACGTACCTGACAACGAATTCAGTACACCGCAAACACAACGAAGTTTTTTCTGGGCGTAGAAGTTAAGAAAAACAGAAGTCATGTATAGTTTCTAAGCCTAGAAGTTCTATTATAGAGTTAGTCTAACTAGTAGTTAATGAGTCCCATTGAATTCAGAAATCGACGTTACGAGTTGTTACGTAAAAATTGACGGGACTACTTTTATGATTCCCCTCTTCATATAATTGTAAGAAGACTTGGAACGAAGTTTTATTCTGGCCTGTTTACATCGCAGAATGATTATGTACAAAGTAGTTAGGTATTTTGTCTACGTATATAAGAAGTTTAAGACCTGAGTATCTCCATTTAATGCATATATTTATATAAAAGACGATAACAGATATTTCTAGACTAATATGCACAGTGGAAGGAAAGTAAACGACAATTATTTGAGCGTATGTGTATTCCGATGAGTACTTCGGTCGAAGCTGACGAAGTATCTCCGTATTTTTTTATTGAACATCGTACGAGAATTGAACAACAACGTTATCTCCATATTCAATCGACCTTGATAACGCTAAATTATTAATGATCAAAAATAATTATTCAGTCCATGAAAGATGAATTTAATTGTTGAATTTTTAGCTCGCATAACAAAATTTAAGCCGTGACCTAGATGTTCGAGACATCACCGTATTAAAACGAAAGAATGAATCTCAATACAAACTGTACACTCGTAATTCTCACTTGCTTTGACTACAATGTTTAGTTCGTGAATTTTTAATGAAATTCAAACAGATTTCTCAGCCTTAAAAAAAAACACAAAAAACGAAACACAAGGATTTGTCTATGTAAGCGGAAGTAAATGTCACCAATACTGCGGTCTGAGCTGAGTCCTCGAGGATAATCCAGACAGACTTAATATATTATTAGAAATGTATACCTAATATTGTTTTCGTATTTACAGGCATAGTTACTATATTGTACCGTTTGAAACAAGAGTAAAAGCTCTTTCAGTATGAAACTATAAGTTGCAATCCACCCACACTTGGTTCAAAAGTTCATAACTTACAGGATGGGGAACAAGGTAGTGATGAACACCCACAGATAAAGGTCTCATCTGGCCAAACTAGCTATACTTTTGACTCATCCTGATGTTGAAAGAGTTGTTTTGAGGTATATTGGTGAGTTCAGAGACAACTCACTTAACACCGGCAAAACACCTATGAACACTGGTCTGATTCCTACCTGCTTAGAGATGCATCCTGCACTACCTAGAAACTTATCGATGAATATCGGTCTGCTCAGACACACTCACTGCACTACCTTGAAACATGACAATGAACACCGGTCTGATTCCTTATCTTACCAGCTTTGACACACTCACTGCATAACCTAGAACTATTTGGATGAACACTTGTCTGAAACCTATCTTCTCAGACACACTGACCCCACTACTTAGAAACATACTGATGAACACCGGTCTAATAACTTCACTGTCCTATCTTAAAACATGTTGATGAACATCGGTCTGTTTCCTACCTACTTAGACAAATTCACCGCATTACCTAGAAACATGTCAATGAACACCAGTCATCGAAACGTTTCTAGGTAGTGCAGTGAATTGTCTAAAGAGGGTAAAATCAGACAGTTTCAAGGTAATGTAGTGATTATGTATAAGCAGGTAGGAATCAGACCGGTGTTCATCGACATGTTTCTAGGTAGTGAGATTGTGTCCGAGCATGTCAGGATCAGACAAGTGTTCTTCGAAATGTTTCTAGGTTGTGGGATAATTGTGTCCGAGCATGTCAGGATCAGACAAGTGTTCTTCGAAATGTTTCTCGATAGTGCGGTGAGAGTATCTGAGCAAGTACATATCAGACATATATTAACTGACAGATTCCTACCTGCTTTGACAAACTCAGCGCACTACCTAGAAACATGTTGATGAACACCAGTCATCGACATGTTTCTAAGTAGTGCAGTGAATTGTCTAAAGAGGTAAAATAAAGACTGGTGTTCATCGACATGTTTCTTGGTTGTGACATGATCATGTCTAAGCAAGTAGGAATCAAACCCATGTTCTTCGACATGTTTCAAGAGTGACTGTGTTGGAGCAGGTCGGTATCAGATAAGTGTTCTTCAAAATGATTCAAGGAAGTGCGGTGGGTGTATCCGAGCAAGTACGTACCAGACATATATTAGTTGACTGATTCCTACCTGCTTTGACAAACTCAGCTCACTACCTGGAAACATGTTGATGAACACCAGTCATTGACATGTTTCTAAAAAGTGCAGTGAATTGTCTATTAGGAACCGGGCAATATTTATTGGGGGCATGCGGCTTGCGCAAAATGGCATGGGGCGGGCACTTTATTTACTTGCTTCCATGCATGGGGCGGATACTTTTTTTATTCACTTTCATGAATGGGGCGGATACTTTTTCTTATGGTTCTTTGGCCATGGGGCGGATACTTTTTTATCACTTTATTCTGAAAAACCTAAAATAGTGCAAAACCTGTAAAGTACATTTTTGAACTATCTGAAGACTACCACAATGTACTTTTTTAAAATAGGATATTGATAATTACTAGATCTACTCTTCAGGCCTAAAAAAAGGTGTGTGCTTCAGGTGAACCCAACCGTGGCTGATTTTTGCCTCTGACCCTACTATTTTTAAGCATACCGCTGCAGGTTGGCCTTAGCAATACAATACAGGGCTTCTGGAGAAGCAATATGGCAATTTCTGGTACAATTTTGGCCCATGTCAACATGCGCTCTATTTCCCCCCAAACTGTAAGCCTCCATCAGCCTTCGCTTTGCCATTTCTGTCCTGGCTGGGCCTAAGGCACAGTCAATATTGTTCTGATATACATGACCATGCATCATTCTTTAATAGTATATAGAGAAAATAGAGAAAACGAACAAAAGGTTACTCAGTTTTATTTTAATTTATTTAATTTTTTTTCTTAAAATGCAAGCCTAAAGTCAAAAATTGTGTTAGCCTAGTATAATTACAAATCTTCTGATCAAAGATCTGTTTTAGTGTGGTCATTTTTAACAAAATTAATACATTAAAAAAAACTAAATTATTTGCGTGGTTATATCGAAGTAAGGAAATTTGTTGGGGTCGAAAACAACACGGAAGAAGCCTCATCAGTGGTCGGCTGGTTGACTGCAATGAGATTCAAGTTTCATTTCAACAATCATTGCAACCTTGACCTGCATAAACTGAGAAGTAAACTCAAACGCCCAATATAACATGACATTTCATAACTTTTTCTTGTTTATATACAAAGATATTTTACATGAGTTTACCTTCAATATGGTCAAAAGCGACAATGTAACATTTACGCTGTTTATTGCCCTATGACTCGCTGATTTATTCTCAGTCAGTTTGGCATCATCATGTAGATTTGCAATGACTTTTTAGACTGTAATTATGCAATGAAAGTCGGTTTACCAAACTTCTTACAGCTCGGTCCGCACTGAGCACGTGACTTTGGTACAACGTCTACCTAATATAACATTACCTTTTACATATTAAGTGTGACAGTCGCGCATATCTGTATATAACTTCTTCACTGTCACTAAATTTCAAAATATGAAAGAAAAAGGTGATGGGCACATCTCACACGTCTCAGGAAGCGATGGAAATCCCTCCCGGAAACATTGCGCGAGATACAGTACTTGCAGACATCAGATAAGAGACGCCTACAAATTCACTTTCGAGCGCTACCATTCCTCCCACCCAGACCCTTCCTTTCCCCCACAAAATATATATATATATTGTAATGACCCAGGTCTTCAAGTTATATTTGTTTTGTACCCAATGAACTGCTAGCCGTGTCAATCAGCTGTTTGCTTTGTTTATACTTTCGCAATGTATATTTACCTTCTCATCGGGTGACAGCTTGTATCTTTAGCTCATCTTGGATCTAAATCACCTACCTTAGAAGTCTGCCATCATGTCATTCTTGGAATGGATTTAATTAAGGTGATTTATTTCAGAGATGACGAAACAAGTTGCACAGCTGTTTACCGATGCTTCCGTGTTTGTGTTTGTATTGATCGACCTTGACTGTGTAAAGTTGCATTATGGGAGTGTATGTGTGTATTGTTGTGAGAGACGCTAGCCGGTGTTTCAGTTGTCAACTCCCGAGATTTGCATTACGCACTAGGTTTTAACATTATTCGCATTTCTAAAAGTTCTGAAATTACTGCAGTCATGAAAAGCATTTATTGGCCGACGTTCTACCATTCATTTTATTTTAAGTTCCATTCAATGTTATTTAAGATTTTCCTGGTTTTGACGACCCCTCAGAAAATTTGAGGTTTCGTAATGGCGTTCCCGCAAAACGACGTCATTTGGTCGTCGTCACGATCATTTTGTCGCGGGATCACGTGATGTACACCCGCGCAGCAGTCGAATTCTGTCCAACATCCCACGTTTTGCTGGAAAATGGGATGCGGGAGGCTTGGGGGTATAAATAGGAATCCGTCAGAGACGCAAGCAACTTCCACACTTTGGTTTCAAACTGTAAACATCGTATTTTTTTTGCTCCGAGTTTAATTTTAAATTTTCTATTATTTTAATCTTAAAACTTTTATTTGCAAAAATAAAACATTTCAAAGTTCATTTCACGGAGCATTTCTCGCATATTCCTAGGCTGCATTAAAAATGAATTATTGAGTTTTTATGACATTGATACGCCTATAGTTCAATTTAATGCTCTTTCATTTTCATCCCTATGATTCTTGTTGTTTCTATAATTCATATCTTGATGCTTAAATTCTATATGTCGGCTAGCCTGTGATCGTTCATTGTTCGTTTGCATGAGAAGGGAGAGAGAGCCCTCGCATCACCGTAAAGCATATTAGCGCAAAATTGAAAGCCAGTCTAGCTGTATACTTGTAGGAATAAGATGATGATAACAAACATGTACATTTTTTAACGTTTATTTTTAAATAGATCTTGTTAAACATCACATAGTTCTTCGTTTTATATTACATTCCTTTAGCTTATCATCAGAAACACTTTTAGTTGGAAGTTCATTTTCGTTAATAAAAAGCTAGTGGGTAAAACCCCTGGCCTCACAAGTCTGTTAGACTAAGCAGACGCTAGGCAACCGAGGGTAACGTCTCTGGTGTAACAGACTGTTATATAAATCGCTGCTGAGTGATCGCCAGTGGGTAAGACAGGCAGTCCCCCCTACTAGAGTGTAACATAGTGGTGACACAGCGGTGGGGTCCATTTTCTCTTGGATCCTGCGATACGAACCTAGCATAGAATGGAAAGGGGAGCAACTCTTGGAGAGACTGCCGGCGCTGCCGATGCTTGCGTTGCTGGCCCTAGCTCAGAAAACTGCAATGACCGAGTAGATATAGAACACTCAGGGTCGGGCAGCCACTTACAACAAAGTCAGCAATCATTCTCAGAGCAAGATAACCCAAGTGAATATATATTGGCTGACGATCGAAGAGCAGCGACCGCCCTTATGCAGCTGCATGGCGCAGAGCAGACTAACAATCAGTCAGGGGACGGGATAAAAATTACCAACAGAAACCAAAATGTAGATTATGTCCCAGATATGACCGTCTTTTACAATCAAAGCAGATTGCGTCAAAGCAGATCAGACTTCGGCACACAGTTCCAACCCTTTGTGCAAAGTAGTACCCCATCATACCCTGCATATAGTAGAAATACGGAAGTCTCTGGTAGTAATGCACAAGATAATGTTGCATGTTTAAGTAACGCCTTCTTAAACATGCAACAACAACAAGCTCTTTTGAGTCAGACGCAAGAAGGCATTTCAGCTGCTTTGTGTAATTTAACGTCCTTGTTGCAAGATATAAGGAACAGTCCACAATCCCAAACTATGCACGCACACAACCCGGTCGCAAGCACAACGGGACGCGCGGAGATGAGCATAGCGAATGAAGGTCAACAAGCGCAAGGTAACTCCATTCCCTGTAATATGACAAACCATTTAGACATGAAAAATGGGGGTTATAGTGAATATGGTCGTCATGGAGTGCAGGTTATGGGGTAAGTCAGTTTATAGACAGCACGTCTCAAAATGCACACCCTTCTCGTAGCTACGATGATTCATATCAGTATGCAGGGGCGAATAACAGATCATTTCCGAATTCATCAAGAATGAGACAATACCGTAGACAACAGGAGGTAGGTCAGGTTTATAGTTCAACTTTCCCAGAAGCTAAGTTACCTCCCTTTAAAGGTAAGGAGGACTGGAAAGTATGGATTAACAGGTTTGAAGCAGTTGCGGAGAGGCGTTGCTGGGACGAAGGAGCGAAGTTAGACAATCTGCTGCCGAGATTACAAGGCAGAGCAGGTGACTTTGTCTTCAATCAGCTGCCCCATGAACCACTTTCATCATACACAGAATTGGTAAAGGAACTAAATAGTAGATTTCGCGTAGTAGAAACACAGAAAACTTTTGCTGCCAAGTTCAGCCAAAGAACCCAGAAGCATGACGAGACGGTAGAAGAATATGCTGCTGATCTCAAAAGGCTATATTTTAAAGCTTACAAGTCTAGAGATAGTAACACAAGGCAAGAAGATTTGGTAAGACGTTTCTTGGATGGTCTGAAAGACAGTGAAGCTAGATTTGAGATAGAATATAACAAAGAGGCTGTTTACCATGCGGTTAATTTTATGCAGACAAGACGACGAAGCACGGTGGACACCTATGCTGAATGGAAATTTAAGAAGTACGCACGTAGGACTAGCCAGGGCAGCGACAATGAAGACAGCGAGATTGAGCAACAAGAAGATACAGAGAATTATGATCACGTGATGAGAATACCCATGAAAGGTGACATACAACAGAAGAGAAAACCTCAGAAAATCGAGCAGAAGACAGAGACAATGCCACAAACAGGTAATCAATCGGAACCAATGTCAGAAATAAAGGATATGGTAAAGGCACTCGCAAATCAGATTGCGGAACTGCAGAACAGCAGAACCGTCGTAACTGAAAAACAGCAAGGGTCACGTATGGCAAACAACAGCGGTGTAATATGTTATGCTTGCAATCAGAGAGGCCATATATCTAGGAACTGCCCGAACAAATCCCGAGAGCAAAGACCGAGGGACAATGGTCGCGGTTTACAGCCCTATCAAGGTAAGGGCCAGGGTAATGATAAGGTTACAAATTCTTTAAACTAGGCAAGGCTGTCCCTGGCGGCCTCAGAGAAGCCTGCCATCAATTAAAGGCCAATCTAAGGATGAATTAACACAGAAAGATGAAATTGTTAAGTCCGTGATGCATGTAAGAAAACTGCCTGATGGTGTATATATAAGGGGACACGTGCAAGGATATCCTATTCTATTTACGACTGATACAGGGGCATCGAAAACAATTCTCTCCAAAAGAGTTTATGATTCAATGAGGCCCGAAGACAAACCGTTGCTGAGCAAGTCAACTAAACTCATAGGGACAGGGGGTACAACCATTCATGAAGTTGGAAAAGGTGAGTTCAAATTGCAACTGGGCCCAGTGACATTACAGGTGGAGGCAACTGTAGCTGAAATAGAAGATGATGGCCTGCTAGGCATTGATTTGTTGCAAAACGGTGAGGACGGGCCTGCAGATTTGCTACTAAGCAAAGGTGTGCTGATAGTGGCGGACAAAGAAGTGCCCGTCATCCAAGTGGGCTTGCAAACGAGAATTCGCAAAGTAACATCAGCAGACCACTACGTGATTCCTCCACAAAGCGAGGCTGTGATAGATGTATATGTAAGCAGGCAGCCGTATGACGATTTCTCGAGCGAGGTAGAGTATATAATCGAGCCAACTCAGCACTTTCAGGAGACGTACCCGCTGCAAATGGCCTCTACCTTGGTTGACATAAACGGGGGCTGTACATGCAAGGTAAGATTGTTAAACCCATTTCCGACATCCGTCTCCATTAAGCAAGATGCCGTGGTCGGTCAAGCTGAACCTATCAAAGGTAAGCCCAGAGAGCTGGTTGGACAAGAGAGTCCAAACGAACAGGAAAACTGCAACAGGGTTAGAAGAATAGCGCTGCAGCAAACAGAAGAGAGAACCGTGCCCATCCTATCTGTAAGTAAGACAGCTGAGGATGAAAGGGAGTGCACCTGGGATATCCCTGTACATCTACAAGAACTCTTTCAATCAACTGTGAAAGGGCTCAATCCATCGCAGAAAGCGAGAATCGCTAAGATGCTAATAGAGTTTAAAGACACGTTCTCAAGAGATGAATGGGACTTAGGTCTCACTTATCTAACGGAGCACTCTATCCCAACGGGAGAGGCTGCTCCAATCAAACAGCCGCCAAGGCGCGTGCCTATGGCATATGCTGCAAACGAATAGAAGGCTATAGAAGATTTAAAAGCAAAAGGAGTAATACGAGACAGTACTTCCCCGTGGGCCAGTCCAATTGTACTGGTTGCGAAGAAAGATGGTGGAGTGAGACCATGTGTAGATTACCGAAGGTTGAATCAACTAGTGAAGCCAGATGGTTTTCCATTACCCAGAGTCCAGGACTGTTTGGATGCAGTGGCTGGTTCGAATCTATTCAGCACATTTGATTTAACCAGCGGTTACTTTCAAATCCCAGTAAAGAAAGAAGATATTCCTAAAACAGCATTTGCATGTAAGTATGGGCAGTTTGAGATGACCAGAATGCCGTTCGGGTTGAACAACTCGGCTTCTACGTTCCAAAGAACAATGGAACTGGCATTACATGGTCTACAGTGGGTCACGTGCCTGATCTACATAGTCGATATAATTGTGTTTGGTAAAGACCTCGAGCAGCACATTCAGAGAGTAGAAGATGTGCTGCAGAAGATTAGAACGGCTGGTTTAAAGCTGAAACCAGAAAAGAGTCATATGCTGCAGAAAGAAGTAACTTTTCTAGGGCATATTGTGTCGGGAGAAGGGGTGAGACCAACTCCTACGAATATAACAAAGATCGTAGATTGGCCTACTCCGAAAACAGCAAAACAGATCAAGCAATTTGTGGCCATGGGATCCTATTACCGTCGATACATTAAGGACTTCGCTAGTATAGTGAGACCGATGGTGGAGCTCACTAAAAAGGGAAAGCGATTTCTCTGGAATGAAGCTTGTCAAAAGGCTTTTGAAACCCTAAAAATAAGCTCGTGGGTGCTGATGTAATGGGCTACCCGATGAATGAAGCAGGTTTATTCAAATTAGACGTAGATGCTTCCGACATAGGAATAGGAGGAATTCTCCATCAAATACAGGATGGTAGAGAGAGGGTCATAGCCTACGCCAGTAGGGCTCTAAACAAAGCGGAGAAGAACTACTGTATAACAGAGAAGGAGTTACTAGCCGTTCGGTTCTTTGTGGAATACTTCCGCCAGTATCTGCTAGGAAGACGGTTTGTAGTGAGAACAGATCATCAAGCTCTTGTATGGCTCTTCAAAATTGAAGGAACCCTCAGGAAAGGTGGCTAGGTGGATAGAGATCCTTAGCCAGTATGATTTTGCGATCGAATACAGACCAGGCCATAAACAGGGCCATTGTGACGCATTATCTAGATGTGAAAACCCGCGCGAATGCAACTGCCCTAATCAAGACACCGATGAACCACTAAAATGTGGTCCATGTAAGAAATGTGTGAAGAGAGCTCAAGATATGGTGCTTGAAGTTTTCTCCTCTTTGAACAGGGACACCACAGCTTTGCAAGAGAAGCAGTCACAAGTGGTAGACAGTGAAGTGGGCAAGGGCGAGGACTTAAGGGCGCTATAAGAGGTGTCTGAGCCCGGACCATCATCGCAGAATACCCTGCAGCAGACAGAAAAGAACATCTGTGTTTCAACAAGCTGGGCTGGGACAAGGTCTACTGAAGATCTACGTAAGCTCCAGAGAGAAGATCCAGACATAGGCCCATTGCTAGCTGCTAAAACTTCTGGAAGTAAGCCGAGTAGCCAAGATATGGTTACCCGTAGCCCTGCATCGAGACACTACTGGATCCTATGGGATTCGCTGGTGCTACAGGATGGCATACTCTTTAAGAAGTTTCTTAAGCGAGATGAGTCAGGTGAGTATTTACAGTTCATCGTCCCTCTTTCCATGAGGAAAGAAATTCTTTTCCTGATGCATGATTCGCTATTGTCGGGTCACCTAGGGTGCAAAAAGACAAAGGAAAAGACGCTTCAGAGATTCTACTGGTACTCCCTTAAAGATGAAATTGCGCTTTATATCCAGAAATGTGATACCTGTGCAGCAGACAAGAAACCGCCAAAGGTACCACGCGCACCTCAAGGCAGCCTTCTCGCAGGTGCACCAGGAGATTGTGTTGAAACGGATTATATTGGTCCTTTTCCTGTGACCGACAGAGGTCACAGATATATCCTTCTCTTCACAGATCATTTTTCAAAGAATGTTGAAATCATTCCAGTCAGTGACATGACAGCGGAACTGTGCGCGGTAAAGCTCCATAACGAAGTCATAGCTCGATGGGGATGTCCACTAGCTATCCATAGTGACCAAGGTAGGACATACGAAAGTCGGGTTTTTAGGGAATTATGCAGGATGCTAGAAGTACGCAAAACCAGGACAACAGCTCGAAACCCGCGAGGCAATGGTCAGTCAGAAAAGTTCAACCGTACCCTGCTGCGCATGATTAAGGCATACCTTTGCGGTGAGCAGTCAGACTGGGATCTTCACCTTGGGTGTCTGGCAGGTGCATATCGTGCTACGCCGAATGAATCTACAAAACTGACCCCGAACTTGCTCATGATGGGGAGAGAAGTACGGTTGCCTGGAGAATTGGTGTTTGGGAGTCACAATTCCTATGATGGACATGAGATAACCTCTTACGGTGACTACGTAGACATATTGAGAGCAAGGATGCAGCATGCCCACGAGATAGCTCGGAAACATATGTCTTCTGCGGCCAAGAGAAGTATAGAAATCTACGATGCCAAACTTGCCTTTAACAGATACATCGAAGGTGATATTGTGTGGTGCCTAATGGTGGCAAAGAAAGTTGGTGTAATGCCTAAGCTCCAATTCACATACGAGGGACATTTTATCAATAAAAGGAAATTGTCAGAATTAGACTTTGTACTCCAGTTAGACAAGTATGGTACCGAGAAGTCTGTTCACCATAATAAACTCAAGCAGTACGAAGGGAATAACCCTCCTAGATGGGTGATAAAGGCAATGAAGCGGCTTCCATGCAAGCCTAACCCTAAGAATTAAACTGAAAGCAGGAAATGTGGTTATGCCACAACTCGCCCACATTTTAAAGGGGTTTAACTCTGGCATATACTAATCCTACTTTTACTACTACTACTCCTTTTACCATACTGCTACTACTTTTACAACTACTGCGACTTTTACTTCTACTACTACTTTTACTACTACTTCTACCACTACTACTACTACTAATTATAATAATAAATGATAATGAAGAGTTAAATGGGTTGTTTTCTCTATCGGTGGATTTGGTCGTGTGATAGGCAAGGAATAACAGTCTCGTAGACACTGATGAAACTCATGGGGATAACCAAGTTTGGGATAACCAAGTTGGGGAAGCAGTTTTGAGAAGTGGGGAAACGGGATGATAAAAGAAGTGTGATTTGATATTATGATGCTTGAGTTCCAGGCTCACTCAAGCGCAGCTTTAGAAGAACAGTGTATACGGAAGGTCTAGCAGAGTACGGAGATGTTAGAATGGTACAGAGTGTGAAAAGGTCAAGTTTGTGATAGATGTGTTGTGTGTTGGACTTTGCAGACAAAATGATATAAAGAATGGTAGTTTTTGGGGCAGCAGAAAGCATCAGTACGGGTATTTTTAACGCGAAGGGAAGGGACCGAAACGGGTAAGTTTGAAGGAAATGAAGAAGAGTGCTGGACCAGGAGACCAAGAGAATGTAATAATTGCGGATCGGGTGCGTAAGTGCGTTACAAGCAGGCTCTACCCGTGATGTTTCAAGAAGTAAAGACGGCTACGAAGTACGCTGTGGTAAGAAACGCGTTGAGTGTGAGGGCAATCTCAGACGAATAATGGCTAGCTGGTTCTCTTGCTGGAAATAACATTGTATCATGTTGGTATTTAGGATGGATTAAACAAACCGTCATAAATATCGACCAATGGGAAAAGTTAAGTCAGACTGTAATATAGGGCCTCTACATCTTCCGAATGAACGATCACTATTTGGCTATGTGTAAGGGCTAACATGTTTTATCTCTTCTTAAGACGAGCCTATGGCATGCTTTTTTCAGGTGAAAGACGGATCCCCAGATGATGGATAGCGAGGAGATGGTGATGCGGGACAGGGCGAAACACAGAGGAAGGGCCTATCAATGTCTGGCGTGTTATTACAAGGAGGGGAAAACTAGGTTGGATGAGAAACGCAGGATGGAAGAGCACATACTAAAGACTCATGTCCGGTTAGATGACAGAGGTTCCCTGCTACTGCCGGTTGTGTTTGTTTAAATGCCAAAAGTGGGACACCCTGGTGCAGCACTTAACTAGCTACGCGCCACATGTGGAGATGGTGCAAAAGAAGGGCTACGTGGACAATGGTCAGACTTTCATGGTAAAGAGCTCTAATCCTTACAAGATTGGGCCGTTGGACTACCTCAAGCTGGAGCAAGAGGATAGTATACAACATTGGTTGCAGGCAAGTCAAAGGACACCGAAGAGGAGCATTGGGAAAATAAGCCAGTCTCCACAGGCAACTGCCGGAAGCACCACCTACCAGCTACACAGTAACAGCACAGCTACTGGATGGAAGACCCCAGAGAGCACCAACCGGGTCAACTCTTCTGTGACCAGTCAGATGGTTACCCCCTTAAACCCCACAGGTTGGATCAGCATCCCAGAGACTCCAGGGCACCTTTCAGACATCGCCGGTATGTTAGGGATAGGGGCCCAACAGCCAGCAGCCAACCTATACCAGCTGCAGCAGGGTTGGCAAGTGGCGTCAGTGCCGCCGATGCCGGGAAACATGGCCATTACTCAGGATGCTACTAATCGCTGCTTCCAGATGCCAACGCCTCAACCCGCAGCAACGGAGACAAATGCACCATTATCTACAGATGAGACCCAGGGAATTTCTGGCTGAGCTACCTCCACAAGACCAAACCAGGAGCGGGTCCACTCAGGTACAACAGGTGACTGAAGGACAGGAGACGCAAGAGACAATAGTACATGATACAAGCCTTACGCTAGAGCAGGAGATAGAAACAAATTTGGAGACCGACTAAACCTATGGGCCAGTGGAGGATATAACTGACCAGCTCCTTGGCGACGAAGATATGGTTTTGTCCACGCCTGTAAAGAGAAACGTTGCCGAGGCAGAGAACCCTACAGCTCCACCCCCCCCCCCCCCCCCCTTCCCCAAAAAGTAAATTCAGGAAGGTCCATGAGGAAGAATCACAACAGAAGGACATTTTTAATATAGACAGAGTGACAGCAAATACATTGGTAAATTAGATGAGAGGTCTGAAAGAAGCGCTGAACAGTAGGACAAAGGCAGATGAGAGAATCGAAAAGGGTCTGACTGAGGTTTCATGTGTGCTGGCTAAGTTGACTGATGCCATTAACAGGTTCAGAAATGTTCAGGAGGACCATGAAAGGGCAGAGAAGAGGAGGAAGGAGAGGCGACAGGAAGCGGAGCGCAGGAAGGAGGAGGAAACAAGACGAGAAAAAGAAGAGGACAGGAGACGAGAGGAGAGGAGGAGGGAAGTGGAAAAGAAAGAGAGGGAGATCATACACGAAAGGACGAACAGGAGAACAACCCAAGAACCAAAAGCGTTTTAGCTAGGAGCTATACAGAAAACTCAATCAAGGACTTGCAACGTAAGAAATAAAATAGCGGCAAGACGAACCAGAGACAATCAGAATTAGCAATTTAATGATCCAAATGAATGAAAGAAATCAGTAACGTAATTTAAGCAAATTTAAACTACAGTGATATTTAATTAGTGATGCGAGGTTTAGAGAGACTCTGTAATCTAACAAGTGAATTGAATCTGAGTTACATTTGAACATGTGAGACTGAGGTTCTGTCGTGAGTTATCCCCCCTGAGTGCGCTTCAGAAGGTGTAAAGTTATTTTAAGGAGTCACATTATAGTTGTGTTTCTTTTGAAGCGTCCACGGGAGTATTTGGATGACAGGTTGAGGAAAGGGATCCAGAATGCCAAATTTTGGCAGGCTGGATAGCTTACCTCAAATCCGGTCAAGGCCTCCAGTCTCAATTTCAGATGTAGAGTTTTATTGTTGTTGTTTTCTTCTTTTTCTTGTAAATAATTAGTGAGTGAAGAATATGGTCAAAATTATAGGAGTTTGCTGAGCTGTGAAGCAACGGGAAAAGTGTGTTACATGAACAATTGTCCATCAGAGTTTATTTTTATTTGTGAAATACAGGTGAGCACCACATACTATATCACTCAACTGTGGTCGTATGTTATATTGTACCCTCATTCATGATTCCATGGATCGACTTTAAGATATTTTTTTATACGCAAACTAAGTTATTTATTAATCTGTTAATCTAACCTGTGATATTGTTGAACTAGTCATGTATAGTTAATTTTCACAAGTTAAATTTTATCAAATGCCACTGTTCAACTCATAAAAGTATTTGGTGCCGAGACCAGGATACATTGTCTTCACTACATTACACTGGAGTAGTTCATTTGAGAGTTTTGGCCCATTCGCTACAACAATCCAGAATCGTTAGTTGGAGCTTTAACGATCCTGGCAGGGGGTAGTGTAATGACCCAGGTCTTCAATTTATATTTGTTTTGTACCCAATGAACTGCTAGCCGTGTCAATCAGCTGTTTGCTTTGTTTATACTTTCGCAATGTATATTTACCTTCTCATCGGGTGACAGCTTGTATCTTTAGCTCATCTTGGATCTAAATCACCTACCTTAGAAGTCTGCCATCATGTCATTCTTGGAATGGATTTAATTTAGGTGATTTATTTCAGAGATGACGAAACACGTTGCACAGCTGTTTACCGATGCTTCCGTGTTTGTGTTTGTATTGATCGACCTTGACTGTGTAAAGTTGCATTATGTGAGTGTATGTGAGTATTGTTGTGAGAGACGCTAGCCGGTGTTTCAGTTGTCAACTCCCGAGATTTGCATTACGCACTAGGTTTTAACATTATTCGCATTTCTAAAAGTTCTGAAATTACTGCAGTCATGAAGAGCATTTATTGGCCGACGTTCTACCATTCATTTTATTTTAAGTTCCATTCAATGTTATTAAGATTTTGCCTGGTTTTGACGATGACCCCTCAGAAAATTTGAGGTGTCGTAATGGCGTTCCCGCAAAACGACGTCATTTGGTCGTCGTCACGATCATTTTGTCGCGGGATCACATGATGTACACTCGCGCAGCAGTCGAATTCTGTCCAACATTCCACGTTTTGCTGGAAAATGGGATGCGGGAGGCTTGGGGGTATAAATAGGAATCCGTCAGAGACGCAAGCAACTTCCACACTTTAGTTTCAAACTGTAAACATCGTATTTTTTTTGCTCCGAGTTTAATTTTAAATTTTCTATTATTTTAATCTTAAAACTTTTATTTGCATAAATAAAACATTTCAAATGTCATTTCACGGAGCATTTCTCGCATATTTCTAGGCTGCACTAAAAATGAATATTGAGTTTTTATGACATTGATACGCCTACAATAGTGCAATTTAATGCTCTTTCATTTTCATCCCTATGATTCTTGTTGTTTCTTTAATTCATATCTTGATGCTTAAATTCTATATGTCGGCTAGCCTGTGATCGTTCATTGTTCGTTTGCATGAGAAGGGAGAGAGAGCCCTCGCATCACCTTAAAGCATATTAGCGCAAAATTTAAAGCCAGTCTAGCTGTATACTTGTAGGAATAAGAAACATTGATAATAAACATGTACATTTTTTTAACGTTTATTTTTAAATAAATCTTGTTAAACATCACATAGTTCTTCGTTTTATATTACATTCCTTTAGCTAATCATCAGAAACACTTTTAGTTGGAAGTTCATTTTCGTTAATAAAAAGCTAGTGGGTAAAACCCCTGGCCTCACAAGTCTGTTAGACTAAGCAGACGCTAGGCAACCGAGGGTAACGTCTCTGGTGTAACAGACTGTTATATAAATCGCTGCTGAGTGATCGCCAGTGGGTAAGACAGGCAGTCCCCCCTACTAGAGTGTAACATAGTGGTGGCACAGCGGTGGGATCCATTTTCTCTTGGATCCTGCGATACGAACCTAGCATAGAATGGAAAGGGGAGCAACTCTTGGAGAGACTGCCGGCGCTGCCGATGCTTGCGTTGCTGGCCCTAGCTCAGAAAACTGCATTGACCGAAAGATATAGAACACTCAGGGTCGGGCAGCCACTTACAACAAAGTCAGCAATCATTCTCAGAGCAAGATAACCCAAGTGAATATATATTGGCTGACGATCGAAGAGCAGCGACCGCCCTTATGCAGCTGCATGGCGCAGAGCAGACTAACAATCAGCCAGGGGACGGGATAAAAATTACCAACAGAAACCAAAATGTAGATTATGTCCCAGATATGACCGTCTTTTACAATCAAAGCAGATTGCGTCAAAGCAGATCAGACTTCGGGACACAGTTCCAACCCCTTGTACAAAGTAGTACCCCATCATACCCTGCATATAGTAGAAATACGGAAGTAAAACGTGTGGTTAGAGCCTACATTCTTTGCAAAAGACGATAGGCATTTCTCTTTAAAATAAAACAAAAAAAAACATAGACTAAACCTGCCATGTAGACTAACCCTTTTGATAAGGATAGAATAGTCCACTTGGCATAATTGGGTCAATGGAACACAAACTCCGATAAGATTTATGTCGCTTTGACGAGTAAGTCTTAGTTTTAGAATAGTTTAGAACTTTTAAATATATTAATGTCATTATGTTAAAGATCTTGGAAAATTGTTGACATCTTGTATAGGCTTATTCTATTTTAACTCCTTATGTATATCAGAGATACTGACAATGACATAACAATGACAATGAAAATGACAACGACAAAAAATATATTCAATGATTTAGACCTCCGGTCCACAACATGTAAACAACAATTTCACATACTACACAGAATAGCGCCGTAGTAAATCAGCAAGAATACACGTTTAGTGTTTTTTCATTGATCCAAAAAGTTCGTATCACTGGGGGATACGGTTCCTTATGAGATGCACAAACAGTGAGGACCAGGACAGACTCTGTCGGGAATCCTCTCTGTCTGTACATACAATTCAGGAAACACACAATCCGGAGACCCCAACAGTCATTGCTTATGTGCAGGCCGTCCCGGGTCTTCTCCGTTCACCACAGTTCATAAGCCCCCCCCCCCCCCCCTCACACCCCCTTGACGCTGCCGATAATTTGCAACACATGCGTAAACATGAAAATAATAATGCAGAGCTCCAGAAAAGGAATACCGTCTGTACAGTAGAAACACAGGCTGTGTCCCACAGAAGAGGCTGTTCTAATGAGGGACCTCAACCTGTGTTTCAACGTCGTAGTAATATCATCGTATAGTTTACATTCAAAGAAGGCATGGAATTCATCCTCAATATAGTATAAGTTATAGTGTTTCAGACAATAGCTACAGGTTCTAAATTCTCTTTTTATTCCAGCATGTCTTCCAATTCAATTTTAAAATAATTTATGGTTTGAACATCTGAATTTAGCCAAATCTTTCCCTAAGGTAAAATGGCAGATTAAGGCGTTTGTATCGCTTTTCGTTTAGCATTGATGTAAGATGTTTGTAATATTCTCATATAGCAGAAACTTCAATATCGGAGTGCCAGTGTTGAATATTACAATCAATGACACGTTGCCGAAATTGATTTAGGAACGCTGCTACATTTCCAACTTCTTGTGATATCCACAATAATCCAGGACCAAATCTTTATAAAAGATGTCGTATGATACTTGCCCAGTTGGATCGTCCTATTTCTGTATGAAACTTCAACATTAGATAACAACTTTTAGGGTACCTATTTTGAGTCATACAAAGCAAATGACACCAATATTTAATGCAATTACAAAAGTATGTTGTCCATAATCGATATCGGCCACATTCACCTAGAGCCATACAATGTTTTGCATTTCTAGACAAACCGAGGAATACTTTGCAAAAACTCGCTTGTACGGCTTCAAATTGTTCTGAAAATGTATGCCCCTGATTTCTGCAGCATAGTAAAGAACTAGTGTGACCATCGCATCAATATTTTAAGTATATCAATGTAATCAAGCCAAAATTGTGTTGATATTGTAAAATAGACATGATTAACCTTCTACCTTGTGCCGCTAACATATCTTTAGCACGCGTCCATTTAAATTTGGGTGCAAACAGAATACCCATATATTTGCAGTATGACACGGTCTCGACTGGTTCATTTCGATATGTCCAACGCTCAAAAAAACGTAAATTTAAAGAGTAACTACACTTCAGGAACTGACTGAATCAGATCCCAAACCCTATCCCCAACATCAAAGGGAAAGATTGACAAAGATATCCCAACAAACATTAAATTACAAGTGATAAGCCGAGTCAGCAGCTCTTTCCCAAATAGGTGGCAACTCAGCTATCTTCATTGAACTAAATAATTTAGACCAACAGAAGGGTTACAACAGACTTAGCAAATTATACGAAAAACATTTAACAACTATTTTTACCTATTTTCTATTTTTATTATAGAAGAGTTAAAATGAGAACACAATAAATTAAACAGCACCGAACATAAAACAAATGCAACCGCAACGTAAGTAGCCACCGTTACGAAAAACGACGATGAGTTACATGTAGTTGCATACCGGTTGTTCGGCAGAATAAGTCAATAACGTTCAGCTGTGGCTGTAAAGCAGTGGCAGACTCCGCACAATTAGCTACAATTTATATCGTCCGTAATAAAGGCTTGGCGTGTTCCAATGGGACAACGAAAATAACTCGTAAGACCATCTTCTGTTTTAACGCACGCTGATATTTTTTTATCTGCCGTACATTGATCTCAGTCAGGTAGCAAATGTTCATTAGCTACCAGCCTAAATATATATTAAGAAACTGACATGTGCTTGCCAGGCTATGAAATAATTTCTGGTGCTCTATTCTATCAGAGGCCCTCGAAAAGTCAACATAAAGGCGATAAAAGTTACAGCCTGGTTTAGATCAATATTTCTGTACAAGAGACTGAAGAATAAAAATGTTGTCAATGGCAGAACATCCTCTGCGGAAGCCGGCTAGTGCTTCGTCAATTACATTTTCTTCTTCACACCAGTTAGACAATCTTTCAGTTAACACTGATGTGATTTTTACTGATTATATTTATTAAGGCAAGGCCATGAAAATCGTCAGGATCATCTTGAGAACTTTTTTATGCATGGGACAAATTATACTCTGATCCCAGGGGGTTTTCCTAGAATCAATCAGTTTCTATATTTTCATGTGTATATTTTTTCTTTCGACAGACATCTTTAAAACTATTTCTGTGTGTAAGATACTGACCCAAGTTTTGTCTTTTATTTAACACGATGAATTGCTTTTTTATTCTTCTGAAGCTCACCCTCGGGGTTCCACTAGGGCTAATTAATATAGGTCCCCGAAACTGTTCACTGTTCGCCCCACCCGCATGCATTCAGCAACCGAGTAAAAGATCTCAAGTAAAATATTAATAGCAGCTTCACAATTTATCGTAATAGGATTTAAAATTATGTCGTATTCAAATAAAAACTTTCACGAAATTTACCAAAGAAAATGCTCGACTTTGATTCATCCCATGTATATTTTATATTTTGCTGGGTCGTTTGATCGCCTGTTACATTCTCATCTACATTGTTTCTATTTTTATGTTTAGATAAAATTATGCAATTGAGGAGAAAATGTACCGTCTCATCACGGTCCCTAACATGAAAACATATTTTCAAAAAATTCAGTAGACACAATATTGTAGTCGAAAATGCTCGCATCATCGTTTGCTATGCATGTCCTTATCATCCCATTCGCCCTTCCATCAAAAACATACATTTAGTAAACAACACATATGCATCAAAGACTTACCAAACGTGTTATAAGTATTTTCATCTTTAGTATTTCTTGTCATATCAAATGAATCACATTGTTGGTTTTGTCGTGCCGCAGCTCATTTCTCTCACGACCATGTAAACCGGTTTTAGACATTCCTGAGGTCGCTGCTGAGCCAGTTGCATGATCCCTATGATAAACCTACCGTTGTCTCAGCAGACTAGGCGTCTAACAATATTGTGTTTGTTTGCAAGACGCATTACATCAAATGCTTGAACGATGAGCTTGGTTTGAAAAAATGGGAAGGCACCCTACATATTCACGTACTTCGTTGTCTAAGGAGGCAATTCTGAGATGGCTGTGCTTTGTTTCGTTTTGTTTTCCTGGAGGGGGGGGGGCGGATTTCAACAGCACAGGAAATTACGGTATTGATTCCCAAAGTTACATAGAGATCCATGAAAATTACGATACATTAATGGATTCGGTCAAGTGCTCCACCAACTCTCTCTATCTCTGTCTCTCTATCTGTCTCTCTCTCTCTCTCTCTCTCTCTCTCTCTCTCTCTGATTCTTACAAAAATACTTACTACAATTAAAGATACAATGTGATTTGTCATACACTAGAGGTCGTGTACATTCTATCTGGATCGTAAGACTCTCTAAAGACGTGTTAATTTTTGTGACAAGAGGTATGAATTCAATTTTCCCATGGTTAAATTTCCATATCTGTGTTGCAATTTTCCAACGGCACTTGCATACGAAGTTTATGTCTCTGAGTAAGTCCGCTATGACGTGGCTCAATTACTATTCATATGATCTATAGCCTCTCTACTTCAGCTGAAAATCGGCACAAACAACTTTACAGCGTACCTGTCAAAATATATGGGTCCTTACACTAGGGACATGTGGGAAAAGAAATAGAAACATTAGACACCATAAACACTGTAAACAGCCTTTTTCTATACGGCTATAATCGGAACAAAAAACAATTGTCTGAGTAGAAGACACTTGAAAATCATTTTCCAATTAATTTTTTACTGTCTGTAGTCGGACCGTCCGGGGTTCTACCAAAGGATTTCTTTTTCTCCAGGGTTCCAGCGTCGAACATATCTCGTGAAATATCTTCAATGTGAGCTATCTTTTTTCCGCAAAGACTTCAAACGGAGATCCTGCGTCAATGATTGACTGACTGATTTGATGCTTATCGTCCTCGGTAAAAACAACTATGGTCATGTCGGGATGGTCAGTTAACCTAACCACACTATTCCTGGGCAGGCTTAGACCTCCTAAGCGGTTAACCAGTACAAAGCGCACATACTTTCGCCAGTAACTGACAACTGCCCTTCTTGAATCAGCGGAAGGAGAAACGAAAGTATGTGGCGAGACCGAGCCCAGGACCTCTGACTTATGAGTCAGGTGCCCTATCGATTGCGCTACGCGGCCCTGCCTGCGTCAATAAATGAGAACTACTGATTAATCGCACAGAGCCCTTCCCACCCACCCTTCATCGTCGTGGTTTGACTGAAATACTGTTGAAAAGGATGTAAAACCGCCGAGTCGTCTATCCATCAATTGAAACGCAAACTAAAGAAGAAGATCTAGCATCACCTGGACTTCCTGTCGCACAAATTTTAAGCAAGTACGGATATCCTATGAATATGTATTCGAATAATGCATATCTATCGGATGTCCGCGGAATGAATGGTGAATGCCTGCAATATATGCAACTTTTAGAGTTCCTTATCTTGTCGTGCATAAACTACCAGCCGTGATGATAGAAATCGAAAGGTTATGGTAAAGGGTTTTTGTTGTCCGGTGGCCATAGGGGCCAATGGGCGTTCGCGGCCCTCTGTATTTTGTTACAACATGTAAAAGACAGAGCCCATCCCACTTCTTTCGCTGCCTTTAAACTTTGGTCATGTCAAAATATGTGTGAAGCATTAACATGCCTTTTAGAAAATATTTACATTAGATTTGGTACTAAGCTATACAGACAAATTGTTGGTATTCCGATGGGTATTCTAACTGTGCTCCTCTTGTAGCGAGTTTGTGTTTATTTTGCTATGAAAGATATTTCATGGCTTCTCTTTCTAATGATAAACAATCTGAAATTATTGACGCTTTTAACTCTACATCTAGATATCTAGATGACCTTTAAAATATTGACAATCCTTACTTTGAAGGCATGGTGAATCAAATTTATCCATCTGAGCTGCAGTTAAACAAAGCTAATGCAGCCGATACTGAAGCCCCATTTTGGATTTACACCTATCTGTTTCAAATGGATTTGTTTCATCCAAAATTTATGATAAACGCGATGACTTTGATTTTGACATAATGAATTTTCCATTTTTGGATGGCGATGTCCCCTTTTCCACCTCTTACGGGGTTTACATTTCTCAACATATTCGGTTTGCTAGAGTGTCTAGTCATGTGACTGACTTCAATGCCCGTAATAAAATTTTAACTACTAAGCTTCTCCAAAAGGGCTATAGATATCATAATTTTCTTAAAGCATTTTCAAAATTCATTCGCCGACACTATGAGTTGGTTTCTAAATTCCATGTCGGATCAAAAAGTCTTTTGCAACAGTGCCTATCAGAACCAGAATTTTACGGTGACTTAGTCTATAACTTCAAAATAATTGTAGGTAAGTCTGACTTTTCTGATCAGTTCAGGAAAATCATCGTTTGTTACAGACGTATTGGATATAATATAAATGTGATGCTACAGTCTGCATGTATAGTGGTTAACTAAATTATGGTTAAAAACTTTGCTTCCCTCTTTAATTGCACGCCGGTTGGTCGGGCATCAGATTCCATGATGGGCCCGACATAAAGTTACTTAATTTAGTTGGTTGGAGCCGGAGTTTGCCTTGCTTGTTGCTTGGATATTCGGGGTCTTCTTTTGCTCCGGTATTTCAGTGGTGTTGTCTGACTTCCCAGGAGTCTCTTGGTGTCGTAATACGTTCTTTCCGTTTAGTCCTCATCTCTGATTCGTCATAGGCCTTATCCGTGATTTGTTTGTTTCCGGTGATGATTCATTGATGAGTTAGGAAACCTTCATGCGGACCAAACAGCTAACTTAATGTTTCAAACCACTGCAGAAGCAAAGGGCGAGGTTTGGGCCCAGTAAAACTAATTTAAGCCCCCCCCTCCCCCCCCCCCCCAGTTATCTTTTGCTAACCGTTCCAAGGCGGCACTTCTGTTGCGGTTCCTTGATGTTATATTGTGCTGTGTCCGCTTGTCTATGGTCTCTGGCGGTTTGGTCACCTGTATTGCTGCCAATAAAAAAATAAGTAAATATAGATGTTGACGCTGTTATTGGGGTAGCTGAATGACCATCTGTTTGGTTAAAAGCTGCTCTTTCGGATTACTGTGCGTGTCTTTCGTAAAGTGGTGTCGATTTCTGTGTGTATGTGCTTCTTTCCCTATTGGTTTTGAAGGCGGAATGTGAGATTTGATTATATTAATTCCTGATCATTGCCAATCTTTTTACTTTAACTGTCCCTGATTCGAAAGGTACAAGGTTACTTCTGGGCTGAAAATGAGTGTTTCTCTGTCTCTGGCTGGCCCGTTAGTAATTAGATACCGCGACCATTTGCATTATAGCATATTATAACCAGACTATAAATCAACAAATTAATGGACAAATATTTATTGGACAGCTGGCCTTTGTTTATGATATCCTTTGGCCATGACAGTTAAAAAAATGCTTGATTTTATCAAAACTACTAATAGCCTATGATATGAAAATTCAATTGGTAGACATGATAAGTATCTACAAGTAACCATTCAGGGCATAATGTTTTGAAAGTTAAAAAAATTATGTCAGCTATCAGTATATCTGTACACTAATTATTCAAGTGCAGAAAAGGTACTGACTTGAAAAATCCACGTATTACTTATTGGAATTAGTCTATAACCCGTTTGGTATAAGACTTGTCTGAATTTATGAACAAAACAGCCTTACTACTACAGTATATTATAGCTCTGTCACCCGCAAAATGTTATAAAATGCAAAATATTATAAAATATATAACAACGCCAACATTTATAACTTTATAACATTTTGCGTCGAATTCGACGCAAAATGTTATAAAGTTATAACATTTTGCGTTCCTATAATCGCTATAACATCTTGCGTTGTTATTACATTTTGCAAGGTGAAGAAATTTATAACATTTTGCGTTTTTATTAGTATTGAGATTTGATGCAAAATGTTATGAATTTATAATTAAATTGCAGATTGTTATAAATTTCTTCACCCCACACGCCCTTACTCTACGTAGGTGTGGGCGAGTGCATATAAGAAATTTATAACATTTTGCGTTATAATTAATTGAGATTTAACGCAAAATGTTACAAAGGAATACATGTAACAATTTGCGTTGCTACAAATTTTATAACATTTTGCGTTTTTATAACATTTTGCGGGGTGACATAGCTCTTTTGAATACGTAGGAGCTACTGTATATCAATTTACCAAAGTACATAGACTGTCTAGATACCAATCTTTTTCTTGTGGTTGCAAATTATCTGCTATAGGTCTTATACAAATTTTAAGAACATATCTGATGCGTAACCGACAAGTCCATTTTTCGCTAAGGTTGACTGTTCATTTTAGCACAATTTAAACATATTCTGCTACACCTGACTCCTTACTGATATAACACCTTACCATGACAGCTTTAATATTGACAGAAGCCATCTCTGCAGCAATGCCATTGTAAACCTAAATTAAGTTGATTCTACCTTAACTGATTTAACGGTCATCAATTTGGCACGAAGGTGCTGGCAGAATGGGAAAAACTACTGCTGTCGCTGAACAGTCTGGTTATTTGCCCAGACATTTCTGTCCCAATATCAAGTGAGGTGGTGCAAGTTCTACAGGTCATTTTGGAACGTTTATTTGCTTGTAAGACCACATTCGTACTTGTGTTTATATATCACATTGAGTGAAAATCCAAGTAAATGCATGTACATGGTAAACGGTATAATGAATAAGATGAACTTAAAAAGGGAAAGATATTAGAATCCAGTTTTGTATATGCAAAGAGATATACATGTATTAATAAGCGCCAGTTCTGGAAAGCCAAAACTGCCTCGGTGAAAGCCAGTCAACAGGTTAATTTGAAAACTGTTTCTCAAGACCTTGTATTGCTTATATGCCGTTTATTCAAGGTCTTCTGAATAGCAGTTTTCATGTCAAGTTTCCACAAATATCTAGTTTTAGTTAAGAAACCAGTTCAAATATTTTAACAGCAGAGTATTAGCATTCGAATCATGAAGTTCAGAATTTGGCCTTTTCCATGCTTTCATTTTAATGATGGAATGTAATAAACTTTCATCGATACATTATTGGGACATGTTTAAGAGCTGATTAGATTTTGGTGACCTTGACCTCATTTTCAAGGTCACTGGAGGACTTGGATGATAATTGCTTGAACCCATAATATCTCCTGATCTAATATATAGAATTTAACCAAAATTGCATGGACACATCATTGGGACATGTTTAAGAGGTGAGTAGATTTGGGTGACCTTAACCTTATTTTCAAGGTCACTGGAGAACTTAGATGACAATTTCTTGTACCCAGGATATCTCCTGAACCACTAGATGTAATGTAACCAAACTTGCATGTGTAATATCCTTGTAACGTTTCTATAAATAAGACTATTGTGATTCTTTGACGTTACGTCTTGTGACGTCGTTACTTAGTTACAGTATATGTCTTGCCACTAAAGAATACAGACTTACATACAGAACAAGAGATACTTTATTAAACAGTACAGAAGGGCTTCGGCCCGTTCTGTATGACGTTTCATTGGCGACGAGGATGAAAAAGAGAAGACAAAATAATTTCGATGGTGCAGAATACTGTTTTAAGAAAAGAGAGAGGAAGAAGCTAAGCTACCGCGCCCAGCATTTACGAAGTAGCAGAGAGCAAGAAGCAAAGTTACGGCGTCCAGCCTTTGGGAGTAGCAAAGAGCAAGAAGTTATTTTTAGTGTTATAAGAATATTGGAGAAAGCCAAGCATAGCTATATAGAAGCAGAAGCAAGAAGAAAACAAAACGAAGAAGAGACAGAAAAATATAGAGAATCAGAAGCAAAGAGAGACAGAGAAAATGAGAAGAAGCTAAGAGGAGTAAAACAATTGAGAAGCAGATGCAAACAGAATTCATGCAGACAGAAACGAAGGGGCAGAGAGAACAAACTGAAACATGTGTACACTCCAAAGAGAGATTCAATCAAGAAAAAATGTCAAAGGATAATTAAAATGATGCCTAGAGGCAACCCGAGATGGCAATTTGAGAAATGCAATCGGATAGGACGAAACCTGAGACAGACGATCAGAATCAGAATCAAAATTGTTTACTGCTGATACGTCCAGGGACAATCATTCACCAGGACCACCACGATAAACGGAGATAAAAGATACACATTTAACGCAAAAGTAACAGACATAGAAAAAAAGGTTAAACATATTGTGGAAGCTGGAAAATATGCAATACTGAGAATTGAGGAAATAGATACTGAACACTTGCAATACGAGTGATACTCACCACTTCAGAAAGAGCCGGAAAATACGCGACAGAATGGACAGGCAAAGAAGGGATAATTCGTAATGTAGATTAGTTCATGATATACAATTTCAGTTCATTCCGTTGAATTCATTTCATCATGTCAATTTGTGTTTATTTTTTCATAAATTCAAAGATTTTATAGCATAAATACATGTAACAGTAATGATACAAACAATCTGTTGAAACAAAGGGAGATATGTAATATCCTTTTAACGTTTCTATAAATAAGACTATTGTGATGCTTTGACGTTACGTCTTGTGACGTCGCTACTTAGTTGCAGTTTATGTCTTACCACTGAAGAATACAGGCCTTCATACAGAACAAGAGTTACTTTATTAAACAGTACGGAATGGCTTCGGCCCGTTCTGCAGGACATTTCAGCATGGATACAGCATTGGACAAGTTTAAGAGGTGATTATATTTTGGTGACTTTGACCTCATTTTCAAGGTCACTGGAGGACTTCGATGATAATTTCTTGTACCTAAAATATCTCATGAACAAGTAGATGGAATTTCACCAAACTTGCATGGACACACCATTGGGACTAGCTTAAAGAGCTGATTAGATTTTGGTGACCCTGACCATATTTTGAAGGTCACAGGAGGACTTAGATATGTGCAAAGTTCACTAAAATTGACACATCTCATTAGCCTTTGGCTTGATTTCGACTGCACTTTTATAGATATACCTTTTTGACAATCTGAAGAGTTCACTATGTTTTGATGACCTTGACCCCATTTTCAAGGTCAAAAACTAACTTACAAATGCTTATTTTTTCTCTTAAAATGAGTTATGTCTTGAACAAACTTGGAACCAGAGGATGGATTTCTCCAAACTTGTATAGATATTTTATTTGCACAGGCTTTTATTCATTAGAGGGGATGGGAAATGGGCTGGTTGGGGGACATCAGTTTTTCTCAGAACAACATTTCTAATTTTTCAGTATATTCACGTTGGAGTTACACTTCTGCGTTTCTGCATGTTTCCCCACCATCTTGTAAAAGTAAGGAGAAAAATTCTCAGGAACTGATATAATTCTATCCAACATCCCATCAAGACACCATGTAAGAAAAGGCAACACAAAATTAGACACCACCAATGACATCACAAGCGAACTTTCATTGGTTCCTAACTGTATGTAAGCGTCAGCAGAATGGTTAACACATACACAGCTAAGCTGCATCACTCCAGTTTTAACAGTCTAAGTCTGAGCCCGCCAATGTCATTGTTTTGGAAGTACTTCACCAGACTTTCTATGGACGTCTAAAATAAACACAAAAATAGAAATAAATAAGAAAGAAGTGGGAAAACTAAATCGGCGAAACCAATAAGTTACGATCTCAAGACGCGTGTGAAGAGCGACGACTGACACAGTTCAGCCTGTGCATCCGCGAAGAATGATTATTCTTCTCAGGATTCTTGATTTGAACGGAAATGATACCGGTCAGAATGATCATAACTGCAGAGACTTTTCCCAGCGGTTTACTTCCAAATCGACATGAAGACGAAAAGCATGTTGATTATAACACTAAGTGACGGGAAGCTGCATTACATAATTTATCGGTACTATCGCAGAATTTGTCAGTCTTGGAATCTAACTTAAATAGTACAGAGACAGGTAGTAAACATAAAAATACAAGGAGAGAATGCTAACCGTTTTCTTTTTAAACGTTAGATAAATCCAAATGGAAAATGGTAGCTGGCCTATTTGGGCATGTTCCTGTGTTTAGCCTCACTTTTTCCCTTAGACTGTGAGATCTAGAATTAAGTTTTCGAGTTTTTTTTTAAGTGAAAATACATGTACATCGAAATCTGGCATGTAAGAGATATTACCGTCATGGTAAATTCTGTACTTCGACCGTAGTGGAAAGTTTGTTTATAATACTGAATCTTATTCATTTAACTTGCGATTCATGTTTTTTTCTGGAGGTATAATTTGTGTCGTAGGTCACCATTTCCACAGTTTGAGCTAAACTTTCGCTAGGTGAGTGACCAGTACGTTTGCTATTATGATAAAGAAGATTGTCAAATTTTCAGGCTTTTCATTCCACCACAGTGCTCACCATAGCGTCTTTTTAGAGCACGACCATTCCGTCCGACATTTTGCATTCTACAATTATTATTAACATTTCAAGTCAACACATTTATATCAAAAATGAAAGCGCTTTGCTCTAAGCAACTTTATAACGAAACCGCATCAAATTAAGTCAAATGGTTTCAGGGATATTATGAGTATTATATCACCAGCTTCATTATCAATTTTGATATTAATAAGGTCTCCTTTGACATCCTACATAGCAGAACACTGATTTTTAAAACAATTTACATTATGAAATAAATACCGGTATTAGTTTGAACATCCAAAGAGGTCGATATTACATTTTGGAATGTCAGAAACCAAATTCGTGTTCATATGTGTACCACAAGGAGCTTTCAAATTGCTTCTGTTGTTTCTTATTATTATTTGTTGTCTTCTAGCATTGAGATTACTTAATTAGCTGTCTTTTTGTTATTTGTCTTCTTTTGTTGTTAAACAAAAATTAAGAAAATGGGTACAGATGGGTGTTTTGAGTGGTTCATCTGAAGTTTTGGTTTGACTTGTGTGTCTGTGATCCACTTCGGGACCCCGAGCGAGTATTCTGGCCGCGTGGGATCGGATTGGACCACGACGATTTGTTATGATCGTTCGAAGGCGGCGCTTCTGTTGTTATTTATAACTGCATTGTATTGTGTCAGCGTTTGTCGGCTTCCATCAAAGGACCTATACGTGATTTATTTGTTTCCGATGATGTTTCGTTGATGGGTTAGGAAACCTTCATGCGGACCAGTTAACTAAATGTTTCGAACCACTGCAGAAGCAAAGGGCAAGGCTTGGTACCAGTAAAACATGTTAAAGCCCCCAGAAATATTTGCTGACCGTTCAAAGGCGGTACATCTGTTGTGGTTCCTTGATGTTACATTGTGCTATGTCCGCTTGTCTGTGTTCTTTGGCGGTTTGGTCACCTGTTTTGGTACCCAATCTGCATTTTGTTTTGTGAGTTAAAAATAAAATAGATAAAAATAGATGTTGATGTTGTTTTTGATTTCGGTAGCTGAATGACCACCTGTTTGGGAAAGAGCCGCTCATTCGGTTTGCCGTGCGTGTCTTTCATGAACTTGTGTCAATTTTTCCGTGTGTGTGTGTGCGTGTGTGCTTCTTTCCCTATTGGTTTTGAGAGCGGGATGTGGGATTTGATTGTATTAATTCCTGATCATCGCCTATCTTTTTACTTTCTATTAATCAATGACTTTCAAGTACATTAATTAGAATAGCCTTGAGGCGACCTCTTGGCTTTTCGCTTCTCTTGTTTTTCTCTGTGTGCCGCCTATATATTTTTTTCCGTTTGTGAATTAGGGCAGAATGTGGTAAACAATTGTTTCGGTGCCTGATCATTGCCTTTTCATTTACTTTACATGCTTGCGAGTACTAGTAAACCTGACTTGATGCTAAGCTTTAAATCTATCAAAGACGTGGGATATGAAATCTGATTGTCTGATCATTGCCTGTAGTTTTACTTGTTAAGCATTAATCAGGGAAACTTTCCATTTTTTAACTACTTCAAAGTTTTATTTAAAATCTTTATTTGAGAAACATTAAACTGTGCGGATGCTTGTTTCCCATATATCTTATTATCACAATAATCAACAACAGAGCATAACAACATTTTAAGATTTCAGGGCTGGTTATAACATCGTTTTAGAATTTATTCACAAAAAATGTATAATCTGTGATATCAAAAAATAGTGTTTTGTGGTTAAAAGTCAACAAAAAGGAAGAAAAATAGCTAATGTAGAAAAAAACTACTACTTCAGATTAGTCAATATGACTTTGAACCGATAGAAACTTCTTAATGCTCTTTTCAGCAAAACAAAACAACTAGAAAATTGCGTCTGTAAGACACAGATGATTCCCCCGTGCCGCGCATGTCCTCCACTTCCCCTCTTCTCCCACTACCCCCCCCCCCCCCCCCCCCTCGTGCCCACTTTTGTAATTCAAAAAGGCATATCTTTAATATGTTGGTAACATCTATGAAAGGTCTCAAAGATTGTTTAAAAATTGCTGACAATATTGAATGAACAAACTTGTCATCCTGTATTGCATAAGAACTGTGGAAGTAATTGATTATAAAATTTTGTCACCTTGTATGAGTCAAAACCCGAAAAATTGCTAAGTTTTAAATGCCGTAATTTAGTCAAAACAATTTTTCCTGTTGAAAAGACACATGTATATCTTCAATACGTCTGGAACCTCTGTGCTTAATTTCAATCTGACTGCTTATAAACCCTGTGATATTTTGATTATACAAACTTGCAATCCTGTATTAGCCAGAACATGTAAATTTTCAAAGTTTAAAAAGCTCGTAATACAAAATTAAAATCTTAAAAATTTCCTTCAAGAGCAGAGAATATATACAGAAGTAGGAACGTGGGCCATACTACGTAGTTTCGGCTAATAAAGCCTCGTCAGTGACCCTGACAATATCTGGTGACGAAACCAGAAAAAAATCATACTGTAATTTCTTAATTTTAATTGGACAGTCGATTCAAAGACTGACTTATTTCAAAAAGATTCAAATAATATAAAAGACGATGATCTAGAATAATAGTCTAAATCGATCTCAAATTTAAGATTTCTCAGAATCTATCCTCTGATCTCAAAGGATGTAAATAAAATATAATCTGCACTATGGATGATGTACGGGGAGACGTTTTACGGCCGCCACACGGCACAACACCAGCTGCAGTGAGGTAAAATTAAAATCTTAAAAATTTCCTTCAAGAGCAGAGAATATATACAGAAGTAGGAACGTGGGCCAGACTACGTAGTTTCAAAAAAATACGTAATACAAATAAATGAATGTTTTCTCTTCATATAGGCATATGCACATCATCAGTAGGTCTGTAATATCTATGAAAAGTTTCAAATCGATTAGTAATAAATTGTGGAAAGAGTTGATTACACAATTTTGTCATACTGTAATAATAAAAAAAAATCAATTTTATAAAAGCCCATAAATTGTCAAAAAAAATCTCTTCAAAAAGGCACATGCACATGTCCAATATGTCTGAAACAACTGTGCAAAGTTTCAAATTGATAGTTTGAAAACTGTATGAGGAGTTGATTATACAAACTTGCCATTCTGTATTATTTAGAACCTGTGAAAGTTTTAAGTCCGAAAAGGCCGTAATTTTGTCAAAAATCTTTTTTCTTTTCAAAAAGGCACATGTACATCTTCAATATGCCTGCAACATTTGTGAAAAGTTTCAGATTGACTACTGGAGGAGTTGATTATATAAAATTTTAAGGTGTGACGGACGGACAGAAAAACGGACGGACAGACGGACAGGGGTAAAACATAATGCCCCCTGACTATCGTCACGAGGGTATAAAAATACTATGAACCGTTTCTTCTCATTTTAAAATGACTGGTTCTTTGACCATCACTGATGAGTTCATACTGGCCTCTATCGTGACAGATTGGACAAATATGTTGCAAAAGTCCTGACCCACAGAGTTTGATGAGCTAGGCGTTAGAACGAATGAACATGGATGGATGACGCGATTTTATGTCCTTTTTGACAGTATTTCAGTCATATCAGGACGATGGGCTGGTTATAATGAAAGGCTGTGTGCAATGGAACTCCGTTTACGATTGAAACAAGAAAATCGGTGAAACCGATAGATGCTCCCCGAAGGCTTGGAATAGGAGAATGGGTATCCTGGTGAAGGAGGGATTTTCTGAGTAAATTAAATACAATTTAAAATGGAAATAAGTAATTCTCTTCAATACTTTTGAAGCAATGCTCTGGATGTGCATACAACTGACTGGAATACAGTTATGGTTCTTCTGCTATGCACTTCTTCTCATTGCCCTCTATTATCAATATGTGAAGTTTCGTTCATGTTTTCTTAAATTTGTACAGAGATATACTCCAGACAAGCTAAATACCTGAAACCAGAGGACCAATGGTCCTGTAGCTCACCTGACACCTTCTGTCAACAGACACAATTTGTCATTTCGCTCATTTATTACAAATTTGAAACCAGTAGCTTAAAAGTGCCCATATTTTAATTTTAAAATCTCAGTGACCTTGAGCAAAGTTCAAAAATATACCTTGACCTTTGATGACCTTGTCTTCATGTATTCATTTAGTCAACCATATTTTCCAATTGTTATATCTATGCTTAAAAAAATTCTGTAACATCAACTGTTTAAGCATTTTCCACATAAAAGCATAACATACCAAAGTTGACCTTGCCATAAATTAGGTCAAGGTCAATGCCCCGTCATGATTTGTAAAAACTATGATGTGCCCCCGAGACCTCAATGCGACATACCATGCCTCGAGGTCATTGTGCATTTGGTTCTGGAGAAGTAGATTTTTGAAGGCGTTTTACCATACATCGGCATGTCATAGACTTGAATGGTTTGTGAGAAATGAACTGCTTTTAGCATTTTCCAATGCACCAAAATTGACCTTGCCATAAAATAGGTCACAGCCAATGCACAGTCCTGATTTGTATAAATTATGATGGGCCCGAGTGCCCAATGCTATGTACCAAGTTTCAAGGTCATAGGCCTTCTGGTTCTGAAGAAGAAGATTTTTGGAGGGGTTTTACCATATATGGACATGGGGGCCATCTTGGTTATGTGACCCAGATTCTGAGAACCTTCTTTCTTTCCCCTATCCCATTAAGACTCCTTATGAAATTTGGCTTCATTCGGGAAAGTGGTTTCAGAGGAGAATATGTTTGAAAATCTTGACAACAGATGGACGGGCTGACAGAATGACCTTGACCTTTAGTGACAATATCTTCATCTGGTCATTCAGTTAACCATATATTCCAAATATTGTACCTTAGACTTGAATAGTTTCTGAAAAATGCACTGTTTAAGCATTCCCATATAAAAGCCTAACATACCTGAGCTGACAGTGTCATAAATTCGGTCAAGGTCAAATCATGGTCATCATTTGTATAAACTATGATGGGCCCGAGTGCCCAATGCTATGTACCAAGTTTCAAGGTCATAGGCCTTCTGGTTCTGAAGAAGAAGATTTTTGAAAGGTTTTTACCATATATTGGCGTGGTGGCCATTTTGGTCATGTGACCCAGACCCTGGTTACAAACTTTCGTTCCCCCATCCCATTGAGACTCCATATGAAATTTGGCTTCAATCAGCCCAGTGGTTTCTGAGGAGAAGATGTTTGAAAATCTTGATCAAGGATGGGCTGACAGAATGACCTTGACCATTAGTGAAATAATATCTTCAGCTGTTCATTTAGTTGACCATATATACCAAATATTGTACCTTAGACTTAAATAGTTTCTGAGAAATCCACTGTTTAGGCCTTTTCCCATATAAAAGCCTAAGGTACAGAGGTTGACCGTGTCATAACTTAGGTCAACGTCACCGCACTGTCATCATTTGTATAAACTATGATGGGCCTGAATGCTCAATGCTACATACCAAGTTTCAAGGTCATAGGCCTTTTGGTTCTGGTGAAGAAGATTTTTGAAGGGTTTTTACCATATATGAGCGTGGCGGCCATCTTGGTCATGTGACCCAGATACCCATAACAATCTTTTGTTCCCCCATCCTAGGTAGGCGTCATATGAAATTTAACGTCAATCGGCCCTGCGGTTTCAGAACAGAAGATGTTTGAAAATCTTGACGAAGGATGACCTTTACCTTTAGTGACATAATATCTTCAGCTGTTCATTTAGTTGATCATTTATACCAACTATTGTACCTTGGACTTAAACAGTTTCTGATTAGGCATTTTCCCATATAAAAACGTAAGGTACCGAAGTTGACTATGTCAAAAATTAGGTCAAGGTCACTGCATGGTCATCATTTGTACAAACTACGATAGGTCCGAATACCTGATGCTACATACCAAGTTTCAAGGTAATAGGCCTTTTGGTTCTGAAGAAGAAGATTTTTGAAGGGTTTTTACCATATATGGGCATGCCGGCCATCTTGGTCATGTGACCCAAACCCTGGGTATAAACTTTCGTTCCCCCAGCCCACTGAGACTCCATATGAAATTTGGCTTCAATCGAATTAGTGGTTACAGAGGAGAAGATGTTTGAACATCTTGACGACGGATGGACTGACGGAATGACCTTGACCTTTGGTGACATAATATCTTCATTTGCTCATTTAGCTGACAATGTATACCAAGTATTGTACCTTAGACTTAAACAGTTTCTGAGAAATCCACTGTTTAAGCGCTTTCCCGTATAAAAGCCTAACGTATCAAAGTTGACCGTGTCATAAATTAGGCCAAGGTCACCGCAAGGTCATCATTTGTATAAACTATGATGGGCCTGAATGCCCAATGCTACATACCAAGTTTCAAGGTCATAGGCCTTTTGGTTCTGGAGAAGAAGATTTTTGAAGGGTTTTTACCATATATGAGCGTGGCGGCCATCTTGGTCATGTGACCCAGATACCCATAACAACCTTTTGTTCCCCCATCCTAGGTAGGCGTCATATGAAATTTAACGTCAATCGGCCCTGCGGTTTCAGAGCAGAAGATGTTTGAAAATCTTGACGAAGGATGGCCTTTACCTTTAGTGACATAATATCTTCAGCTGTTCATTTAGTTGATCATTTATACCAACTATTGTACCTTGGACTTAAACAGTTTCTGATTAGGCATTTTCCCATATAAAAACGTAAGGTACCGAAGTTGACTATGTCAAAAATTAGGTCAAGGTCACTGCATGGTCATCAATTGTACAAACTACGATAGGTCCGAATACCTGATGCTACATACCAAGTTTCAAGGTAATAGGCCTTTTGGTTCTGAAGAAGAAAATTTTTGAAGGGTTTTTACCATATATGGGCATGCCGGCCATCTTGGTCATGTGACCCAAACCCTGGGTATAAACTTTCGTTCCCCCAGCCCACTGAGATTCCATATGAAATTTGGCTTCAATCGAATTAGTGGTTACAGAGGAGAAGATGTTTGAACATCTTGACGACGGATGGACTGACGGAATGACCTTGACCTTTAGTGACATAATATCTTCATTTGCTCATTTAGCTGACCATGTATACCAAGTATTGTACCTTAGACTTAAACAGTTTCTGAGAAATCCACTGTTTAAGCGCTTTCCCGTATAAAAGCCTAACGTATCAAAGTTGGCCGTGTCATAAATTAGGCCAAGGTCACCGCAAGGTCATCATTTGTATAAACTATGATGGGCCTACAAGCCCAATGCTACATACAAAGTTTCAAGGTCATAGGCCTTTTGGTTTTGGAGAAGAAGATTTTTGAAGGGTTTTTACCATATATGGGCGTGGCGGCCATCTTGGCCATGTGACCTAGATACCCGGAAGAAATTTTCGTTCCCCCGACCTAGGTATGCTCCATATGAAATATGGCTTCAATCAGCCCAGTGGTCTCAGAGGAGAAGATGTTTGAAAATCTTGACGACGGATGGACCGACGGAATGACCTTGACCTTTAGTGACATTATATCTTCATTTGCTCATTTAGCTGACAATGTATACCAAGTATTGTACCTCAGACTTATAGTTTCTGAGAAATCTACCGTTTAAACGTTTTCCCATATAAAAGCCTAACGTATCAAAGTTGATCGTGTCATAAATTAGGTCAAGGTCACCGCAAGGTCATCATTTGTACAAACTATGATGGGCCCGCAAGCCCGATGCTACATACCAAGTTTCAAGGTCATAAAAGATTTTTGAAGGGTTTTTACCATATATGGGCGTGGTGGCCAATTTGGTCATGTGACCTAGAAACCCGGAACAAACTTTCGTTCCTCCGACCTAGGTAGGCGCCATATGAAATATGGCTTCAATCAGCCCAGTGGTCTCAGAGGAGAAGATGTTAGAAAATCTTGACGACGGATGGACCGACGGAATGACCTTGACCTTTAGTGACATAATATCTTCATTTGCTCATTTAGCTGACCATGTATACCAAGTATTGTACCTCAGACTTAAATAGTTTCTGAGAAATCTACTGTTTAAGCGTTTTCCCATATAAAAGCCTAACGTATCAAAGTTGACAGTGTCATAAATTAGGTCAAGGTCGCCGCAAGGTCATCATTGTACAAACTATGATGGGCTTGCAAGTTCGATGCTACATACCAAGTTTCAAGGTCATAGGCCTTTTGGTTCTGGAGAAGAAGATTTTTGAAGGGTTTTTACCATATATGGGCGTGGCGGCCATCTTGGTCATGTGACCTAGATATTCGGAACAAACTTTCGTTCCCCCGGCCTAGGTAGGCTCCGTATGAAATATGGCTTCAATCGGCCCAGTGGTTTCAGAGGAGAAGATGTTTGAAAATGTTGACGACGGACGACGGACGGACGGACGGACGACGGATGCCTGGCTATACTATAAGCTCACCTATGAGCCTAAAGGCTCAGGTGAGCTAAAAATTAGAGAGGGAGCTAACTCCGTAATTACTAAAGGTAGGGATATAGTTTTTAAGCTCTGCACTTCCTTTCATTACCCTCTATCAATGTGTGAAATTACATTTCTTTTCCTTCAATACTTCCTAAGATATGCTCCATACAAGCAAAATAAAGCAAAAATTAAGAAGGGAGCTAACTCTGTAATTACTTAAGACAGTGTTATCGTTCTTGTGTTCTGCACTTTTATTCATTGCCCTCTATTATTGTGTGAAGTTTCACTCAGTTCCCTTTTATAGTTTCAGAGATATGCTCTGACATGCAAAATATTGAAAAAAATAGGAAGGGAGCTAACTTTTTAAATACTTATGATAGGGTTATGGTTCTTGTGCTCTGTACTTTCTCTTATTGCCGTCCTTCAATGTATGAAGTTTCATTTAGTTCCCTTTAATACTTTTGATGATATGCACCGGACAAGCTTAGTATTGAAAAATTGGAAAGGGAGCTAACTTCGTAAATTCTTGTGATAGGGTTACAGTTCTTATGCACTGCACTTCATTGTCGTCTATCAATGTGTGAAAATTCATTTAGTCCCCCCTTATTCTTTCAGAGATATGCTCCGGACAGGCAAAATATTGAAAAAACTAGAAAGGGAGCTAACTTCATAAATACTTGTGACAGGGTTACGGTTCTTGTGCACTGCACTTTCCCATGTTGTCCTCTATTAATGTGAGAAGTTTCATTTAGTTCCGTTTTATACTTTCAGAGATATGCTCCGGACAAGCAAAATATTGAAAAAACTGGAAAGGGAGATAACTGCGTAAATACTCGTGATAGGGTTACGGTTCTTGTGCAATGCACTTTCCCTTGTTGTCGTCTATCAATGTGTGAAGTTTCATGTAGTTCCCCCTGACACTTTCAGAGATATGCTCAGGAAAAGCAAAATATTGAAAAAAACTGGAAAGGGAGCTAACTTCGTGAATACTTGTGACAGTGTTACGGTTCTTGTGCACCTCACTTCCCCTTATTGTCCTCTATCAATGTGTGAAGTTTCATGTAATTCCCTCTTATACTTTCAGAGATATACTCCGAACAAAAGTGTGACGGACGGACGGACGGACGGACAGACGGACGGACAAAGAGGCAACTATATGCTCACCCTTCGGGGAGCATAAATATTCCTGCCTACAGCGAGGCTCGAGCCCGGGACCGCTAGATTAGCAAGCCAGCTGAGCTAATGGGGCTCCTATAACAGCGTGGAAGATAGTGGGCAAAATGCCGGGAGACACAATTAAGATGAAAGCAAAATAATAACAAGGCGTCATTGTCGTCTATCAATGTGTAAAAATTCATTTAGTCCCCCCTTATTCTTTCAGAGATATGCTCCGGACAAGCAAAATATTGAAAAAACTGGAAAGGGAGATAACTGCGTAAATACTCGTGATAGGGTTACGGTTCTTGTGCAATGCACTTTCCCTTGTTGTCGTCTATCAATGTGTGAAGTTTCATGTAGTTCCCCCTGACACTTTCAGAGATATGCTCAGGAAAAGCAAAATATTGAAAAAAACTGGAAAGGGAGCTAACTTCGTAAATACTTGTGACAGTGTTACGGTTCTTGTGCACCTCACTTCCCCTTATTGCCCTCTATCAATGTGTGAAGTTTCATGTAATTCCCTCTTATACTTTCAGAGATATACTCCGAACAAAAGTGTGACGGACGGACGGACGGACGGACAGACGGACGGACAAAGAGGCAACTATATGCTCACCCTTCGGGGAGCATAAATATTCCTGCCTACAGCGGGGCTCGAGCCCGGGACCGCTAGATTAGCAAGCCAGCTGAGCTAATGGGGCTCCTATAACAGCGTGGAAGATAGTGGGCAAAATGCCGGGAGACACAATTAAGATGAAAGCAAAATAATAACAAGGCATCGCAGGCGATACAAATCCCCTCACACAAGACTACTTGCTCGAGATATTGTCATACCCTACATTTTTGTGAAGTTATTTTAAAATCCATGGAGAAATGTAGGCGCTAGAGCGATGACAAAGTTTTTCTAAAAATAGCTACAGTGACCTTGACCTTTTAAGCGCAGCACCCTGAAAGTCGAACTTGTTCGAGATATTGTCATGCCCTACATTTGTGTGAAGTTATTTCAAAATCCATTGAGAAATATAGGCACTAGATCGCTGACAAAGTTTTTCTATAAATAGCCACAGTGACCTTGACCTTGGGCGCAGAACCCTGAAAGTCGAACTTGCTCGAGATTTTGTCTTGCCCTACATTTAAATGAAAGTATTTTAAAATCCGTTGAGAAATGTAGGTACTACAGCGATGACAAAGTTTTTCTAAAAGTAGCCACAGTGACCTTGACGTTGGGCACAGCACCCTGAAAGTCAAACTTGCTCGAGATATTGTCTTGCCCTACATTTGTGTGAAGTTATTTTAAAATCCCTTGAGAAATGTAGGCGCTAGAGCGATGACAAAGTTTTTCTAAAAATAGCCACAGTGACCTTGACCTTGGGCGCAGCACCCTTAAAGTCGAACTTGCTCGAGATAATGTCATGCCCTACATTTGTGTGAAGGTACTTCAAAATCCGTTGAGAAATGTAGGAGCTAGAGTGATGACAAAGTTTTTTCTAAAAATAGCCACAGTAACCTTGACCTTGGGCACAGCACCCTGAAAGTCGAACTTGTTCGAGATATTGTCATGCCCCAAATTTATGTGAAGTTATTTTAAAATCCGTTGAGAAATGTAGGCGCTAAAGCGATGACAAAGTTTTTCTATAAATAGCCACAGTGACCTTGACCTTGGGCGCAGCACCCTGAAAATTAAACTTGCTCGAGATGTTGTCATGCCCTACAATTGTGTGAAGTTATTTTAAAATCCATAGAGAAATGTAGGCGCTAGAGTGCTGACAATGTTTTTCTAAAAATAGCCACAGTGACCTTGACCTTGGGCGCAGCACCCTGAAAGTCGAACTTGCTCGAGATATTGTCATGCCCTACACTTGTGTGAAGTTATTTCAAAATCCGTTGAGAAATGTAAGTGCTAGAGCGATGACAAAAGGTGAACATACGTACGTACGTATGTACGTACGTACGTACTTACGTACGGGACAAAACCTATATCCCCTCACCACTTCGTGGTGCGAGGGGATAAAAAAGGAAAAATAAACCAGAGGACCAATGGTCCTGTAGCTCACCTGACACCTTCTGTCAACAGACACAAATTGTCATTTCGCTCATTTGTTACAAATTTGAAACCAGTAGCTTAAAAGGTGTGCATATTTTAATTTTAAAATCTCAGTAACCTTGACCTTTGATGTTCATGTATTCATTCAGTTAACCATATTTTCCAATTATTATATCTAGGCTTAAAAAAATTCCGTAACATCAACTGTCTAAGCATTTTCCCACATAAAAGCATAACATACCAAAGTTGACCATGCCATAAATTAGGTCAAAGTCAATGCGTCGTCATGATTTGTACAAACTATGATGGGCCCGGGTCCTCAATGCTACATACCACGCCATGAGGTCATTGTGCCTTTGCTTCTGGAGAAGTAGATTTTTGAAGGAGTTTTACCATATATGGGCATGTCATAGACTTGAATGGTTTCTGAGAAATCCACTGCTAAAGCATTTTCCAATGCATCAAAATCGACCTTGCCATAAATTAGATCACAGTCAATGCTCAGTCCTTATTTGTATAAATTATGATGGGCCCAATTTCCAAATGCTACATACCAAGTTTCAAGGTCATAGGCATTTTAGTTCTGGAGAAGAAGATTTTTGAAGGGGTTTTTACCATGTATGGACATGGCGGCCATCTTGATCATGTGAACCAGATCCTGGTAACAAATTTCGTTCCCCCATCCCACTAAGACTCCGTATGAAATATGGCTTCAATCGCAGAAGTCGTTTCAGAGGAGAAGATGTTTGTAAATCTTGACAACAAATGGACGGGCTGACAGAATGACATTGACCTTTAGTGATTATATCTTCATCTGGTCATTCAGTTAACATATATTCTACCTTAGACTTGAATAGTTTCTGAAAAATTCCTCTGTTTAAGCATTTTACATATACAAGCCTAACATACAAAAGTTGACAGTTGGCAGGGTTGCTTCCCCTAAAGGTGTATTCATCCACCTTGTTATAAGCAAGGGTGTGCCGATTTACAATACGTTAATTATTGTCTTTTACGTAATAACCCTTAGTGTTGGGACTTAACATAAAGGAGCAAATAGTGCAGTCCGATCAGAACAATCTGATTGGAGGCTGCAATGTTTGTTAATGCGACAACTATATCTACGGAGTCGTAAATTGTTGCGGTGTCCCAGCATTGGGGGTGGGTGCCGGGCACCCGATAACAGATTTCCCTTACTCTGAATGCATGTGCGACGTCAATCTGACGATCGAATATAAACGTTCAAGTTTTCGACCAGCCAATGAGCTGTGGTTATGGTTGTTTCGGTTGCTAAATCAAAACACGGAAGTTAAACATGTAGTACTGTTAATTTTGCAAATTTATTTTCAGACGCCTCAGTTGCTGTATAAAATACATATAGTTGAAATATAAAGTGTAAATACAAAACTGAAAATCTGATTTTCGGTGCTCGCCGCCATCGAGTGATGAGGCAGGTGGTCATAGCAGAAGCTTTGCCGGCACTAGCCTCATCACTCGATGGCGAGAGTCGAAGGCCATAACTTCAGTTTAGTAAATAAATATAATTCCTACTTACATCTCGAAGTATAATCCAAATTCTGATTTCAACCTCACTATACCAGTTAAGTCTAGACCGCGTGGCCTAGTAACCCACTGCACGTGAATCTCGGAGGTAACGTATGACAGGTATACATGTAAATATTTACTTAGTCAATACAACTGAGAGACTTCATCTAATGCTGATTCGTGAAAATGAGAAATAACGTATAAGTGACAAACAAGGACTCTGACCAGCCTGTGTATTAGAACAGTCTTGTCGGAGTCTTTGTTTGTTGTTCGCATGCACATCGTATGGACCAGGGGTCTGCGGACCCAAAATGACGGCGCTGGACTGTACGGGTCTATTCATTAATACAAGACCTCGCGCAATGTGTCTTAAATAATTATATTAAAATTAAAACATGTTAAAGGTATATTTGAAATTTTGTCCAGTAAGATTTTCTATTTTAATGCGAAATTTCTACTACATGTTTATTGATGTTAATTGTCATAATTATCAGACTGCATCAGTTTACTATACTTTTCCCGAAAGTTTAGGTATCTCCCCGTAGTCACCTGCCCTGGCCTCTAAGTTGTCCGTGCTGGTGCGAACTCTGGGCTTGGATAGTTTAGTTGGCATTTACCTGGGCTAGCCACGCCAAGAGTTCGCCCGAATTTTGGCGGGTAGGGGTTGGAACATCGGGGAGGTACATCTCTTTGGTGGTTGGAAAATGAAAACTGTTTTATACATTAATATTTAATCTACTTATGATGCGTACATTTATAGAACTTGCTACACAAGATACCTCACCCCCATACCATACCAGCTATACCATATTGTTTACAATGTTTCGATTTTGTCAGCTGTTTTATTACCGTTTACATTACGGTAAAGAGTGCGACAAGTTATAAGTATGGTCCCGGCGGGCGTATGGCGTCGAAATAGCGCCGTGCCGACGACTATGGGACGTATTGACGTCACATGCACGTCGGTACCACGTCGTTTCGACGTCATGTATATGCTGGGGTATTTATGTTGTAGTAAGATCCTTTAAATATATGTTGTTGACTGCTACCATGGCCATGTAAATACATTGTATTATTTCCTCTTATATCTGTATACAGATCTGAGAGTAATAAAGGATATGTTCGTTCGTTCGTTCGTCATAAATTAGATCAAGGTCAATACAGAGTCATCATTTGTATAAACTATGATGGGCCCAAGTGCCCAATGCTACGTACCAAGTTTCAAGGTCATAGGCCTTCTGGTTCTGAAGAAAGAAGATTTTTGAAAGGTTTTTACTATATATGGGCATGGTGGCCATCTTGGTCATGTGACCCAGACCCTGGTAACAAACTTTCGTTCCCCCATCCCACTGAGATTCCATATGAAATTTGGCTTCAATCAGCCCAGTGGTTTCTGAGGAGAAGATGTTTGAAAATCTTGACGACGGACGGGCTGACAGAACGACCTTGACCTTAACTGACATAATATCTGCAGCTGTTCATTTAGTAGACCATATTTACCAAATATTGTACCTTATACTTAAACAGTTTTTGAGAAATCAACTGTTTAAGTATTTACCCATATAAAAGCCTAAGGTACCGAAGCTGACAGTGTCATAAATTAGGTCAAGGTCACTGCACAGTCATTGTTTGTACAAACTAAATGGACCCGAATGCCCGATGCTACATACAAAGTTTCAAGGTCATAGGCCTTTTGGTTCTGGAGAAGAAGATTTTTGAAGGGTTTTTACCATATATGGGCGTGGTGGCCACCTTGGTCATGTGACCCAGATACCCCCAGCAATCTTTCGTTCCCCCAACCTAGGTAGGCTCCATATGAAATTTGACTTCACTCAGCCCAGTAGTTTCAGAGGAGAAGATGTTAGAAAATCTTGACGACGGAAGGGCTGACAGAATGACCTTGTCCTTTAGTTACATTATATTTTTAGCTGTTCATTTAGCTGAATATATATACCAAATATTGTACCTTAGACTTAAATAATTTCTGAGAAATCCACTGTTTAGGCGTTTTCCCATAAAATAAGCCTTAGATACCGAAGTGGACTGTGTCATAAATTAAGTCAAGGTCACTGCAAGGTCATCATTTGTATAAACTATGATGGGCCGAAATCCCCGATGCTACATATCAAGTTTCAAGGTCATAGGCCTTTTGGTTCTGGAGAAGAAGAGTTTTTAAGGGTTTTTACCATATATGGGCGTGGCGGCCATCTTGGTCATGTGACCCAGACCCGGGGTATAAACTTTCGTTCCCCCATTCCACTGAGACTCCATATGAAATTTTGGCTTCAATCGGCCAAGTGGTTTCAGAGAAGAAGATGTTTGTACATCTTGACGACGGATGGACCGACGGAATGACTTTGACCTTTAGTGACATAATATCTTCATTTGCTCATTTAGTTGACCATGTATACCAAGTATTGTACCTTAGACTTAAACAGTTTCTGAGAAATCCACTGTATAAGCATTTTCCCATATAAAAGCCTAACAAACCAAAGTTGACCGTGTCATAAATTAGGTCATGGTCACTGCAAGGTCATCATTTGTATACACTATGATGGGCCCGCATGCCCGATGCTACATACCAAGTTTCAAGGTCATAGGCCTTTTGGTTCTGGAGAAGAAGATTTTTGAAGGGTTTTTACCACATATGGGCGTGGCGGCCATCATATCCAACAATGGATCCGGTGACAGATTTATCGAAAGACAGGGGAATTAACCTACTAGACAGGTAGCTTACCAGTGGTCGGCAGAATTACCTTACTTACCTACTTCATACCTGTTAAATTTCCAATACAGCTGTCTAGCGGATTAATCGCTATATGAGAATTGTCTTTCAAGGGTTAAATTTCTAAATTCGTTCATACTGTTCATTAGGAAAATTGCTTCATTTTAATAACCCTAGAAATTTACATTTCAGATAGAATTTGGCACTATTTTCCTTATTTCTGCTTGAAAAAAAATATAGTAAGTTCAGGCGGTTCTTGCGCGTATAGACATACATTTCAGAGCCAAAATAATACAGATGATCTGGTTTTCTAAAAAATACGTTGGTTTTAACAGGGACTGCATTATTTAATATGAATATTATGCAGGATGGTTTGATCTTGTACATGAAGCATGTTAACTATTTACGCAAGTGAACAAACATTATAAATAGTAAAGACTCTAATCAGGCTACGCAGCCACGTGCATCAAAGTGCTGTAGTCTATGTAGTCTTAACTATTTACGGGATCGTCCCAGTAGTATTTGGCAAACAGCATAGGCTCTCATCAGCCTAAGCAACCATGTGTATCGATGTACTATAGTTTAATCAGAGACTTAACTATTTACGCTGGTGACCTAACAACTCGCTGTAAATAGTAAAGACTCTCATCAGCCTTCGCAACCATGTGCATCAAAGTGCTGAAGACTGATCAGAGTCTAAACTATTTACGCGAGTGACCCTTAACATATGGCAAGTAGCAAAGACTCTGATCAGCCAAGCGCATCTGAGTGCGTTGATAATCAGTCTTCATAACTTACGCAAGTGATCCAAACAAAACGGGTAAATAGCTAAACATTTGATCAGCCTTCGCATCTACGCACTGTAGTCTGATCATGGTTTTAAGATTTTGCATAAATTATGACTCGTCACAATATCTTAATCATGCTGATCAGAAGGAAGCTCTGGGCAAAAAATGAATTTAATATGTCAGCTGTTAGTGACCGCGAAGTGTTATCGCATGAACGCTCAAAAATTATAACTACTACATGTGTCTTATCACAATTAACCTTAAGAATGTATTTTCCGAATGTGAAAAGGCAAGCTTGAGCAAGGGAAGTTCGAGTCAAAATAAGAAAATTGGGCCAAAAAAAAAAATAGAGCGCCACCCTACGATGATGACCGCATGCGCGGTACCGTCTGTACGCTCAACAAATAAGTATCCTTTATCTTATTAAATTTGTTTTGCGTTAAAGAAGTCCTTTTACTTTCATCACTGCCATTAACTTCTCGACTAGTTTCTCACACTTGCGAACCTTTGTTTTTTTTTGTTTTTTGTTGTTTTTTGCCTAATTCAGCCAGTTTTAAAGAACACACGACAGCATTTGGCCACTTTTGGGATCAGTTGATTGTTCATGCAAACATAGAGAGCCCTGACGAGACTGCGCCAACTGTATCTTGCTACATTTTGTTATATGCTACCTGCGAGTGGCCTGAGACAAGTTTCATAATGAAGTTTTGTTGAGTTGGTAATTACGAAGGATTGGTTTGGGTAATTACAAATATATGAAAAAATATGATTTCTGAACGCAATGATTTATACAGGAAATCCAGAAAATGAATAATAGTCTTAATAGCAATCTAACTGCAATTTCCTTTTTTGTGTATATTCTCATCTTGACACTATCGGTTAATAATTTGTTTATTCAGTGATAAGGACACGCGCTGTTTTATTGCCCTTATTCCTTTAGTCATATAACAAGCGATACCTGTCATAAATTTATGTAAGCGATATAGCCAGAACAAATGAAAAGGGGCTTAAAAATGTTGTTGTTTTTTTGCAATTCAGCAAATTAATTTTAACCATACTTGCTCGCATCTTTTCTTTCAATATAGATGCATTTGGAAATTTTGCCTATGTCTTGCTCTTCAAGTGACGTTTTCTTTCTTTCCTTTTTGATCTGTTGACTTATTTCTTATTTCTGCATAAGGCAGTTTTAACGGGATAACAAAACAGAAATATAAAAATCGAGCAAAACCAAGTGGCATGTGCGCCAAGTGAAGACTCAGATCAGGCTGGGCATCCATCCAGTCAGATCAGAGGCCGGCGAAGACACAGATCAGCCTGAGCACTCGCCCACTCTGACCAGAGTCTTCACTGCCCTCGTGGACATAATCAAAGATCTATGCATTTATACCAGAGTAATCAAACGTTGTTAAAATACTAGAATTGCGGTCATTTCCATTACCGTGGAATGTCATAAAACAGTATCAAATATGCATCTGAGTTCATGCGGTTTGAACGTTTATTTGAGAGAAAAAAAATGACTCTTTGAATATCATGTCCTTCATTTTGCCTGTCTTTGACATAATGAACCGACATGACTAATTAATTGTACCATTATGAAAATTGCTAAGAAAAAGATCTTAATATTTCTAAAGCCAAAATAATTTGCTTCTATTCCTCTTATTCAGGTAAAGTATTTGTGGGATAGTTAGAAAAAAGATTATCTTTATCAGAATTTCATGGTCCCAGCAAAACAAACGAACAATAAATAAATGAACAAATAAATAGTGGAAAGTGTCCCCCTGTATCATTCTAGATCTCCATATTGTAATCTATTACAGCGGCTCAGGTAACTATCTCCGATATTGCAATCGGATCTTTCCGTAGCCGCTCGGAAGAAGTGAAATAATGGTTAAATTACCGATGGTTGGTTAACAAAAATGAAAAAAGGACCAAAATATTTTTATTTCACATTTTTGAAAGTTATACCAAATTAAGACGAACTGAAATACGCTCATAATTCCATCAGCGCCTTGAAAGAATTCTTTGAAGTTATCATAAAATCATTGTTTAAAAACCAAAAAGCTAATTCCAAAATTAACATTCCCATAGGACTATACAGGAGCGATGGTAGTGTCCTTCATTATTAAAAAGGACTAATTTGTAAAAGGAATAAAATTATGAAACAATGTTCTTTGAAAAGAAGAGGGATTTTTCTTTTAAAAACTATCAGCGCCTTAACGATTAAACTAGAAGTAGTAGAGTTATTGCTGGATTTATATTAACTCCCCATTGACGCTAATGCAAAATAAATGATCGGTTAGTCGGATAGCCAATAATCCATTGTTGCATATGCTTGGTCATGTGACCCAGATACCCGGAACAAACTTTCGTTCCCCCGACCTAGGTAGGCTCCATATGAAATATGGCTTCAATAAGCCAAGTGGTTTCAGAGAAGAAGATGTTTGTAAATCTTGACGACGGATGGACCGACGGAATGACCTTGGCCTTTAGTGACATAATATCTTCATTTGCTCATTTAGTTGACCATGTATACAAAGTATTGTAACTTAGACTTAAACAATTTCTGAGAAATCCACTCATTAAGCATTTTCCCATCTTGGTCATGTGACCCAGATACCTGGAACAAACTTTCGTTCCCCAGACCTAGGTAGGCTCCATATGAAATATGGCTTCAATCGGCCCAGTGGTTTCAGAGGAGATGTTTGTAAATGTTGACGACGGACGGACGGACGACGGACGGACGACGGACGGACGACCGGACGGACGACGGATGCCTGGCTATACTATAAGCTCACCTACGAGCCTAAAGGCTCAGGTGAGCTAAAAAGGTAATAAGGTGTGGATTTCCTACTTCAAAACCAATCCCAAAAATCTACACCCGTCTTGCAAGACGGATCTAAATGTTTAGGATTGTTTTGGAAGAGAAAAATCTATCAAATATCCTAATTTCACAATGCTGATTTACATATTGTGGGTTCTTTTGGAAAGAGAAAGTCTTGTCTTATAGTAAATATGATATCATACTACCTTTTGGGTCGGTGAAGAGGCCAATGA
>CAXDIV010000059.1:163996-298150 GCA_963989385.1 Ctena decussata
TCTCATGAAACAATGAAACATATACTGAGGGACTTTAAAAACGCACCAGTGTATATCATGTTATTTTACCCAGAGTATGCAATATTGGAAATGTTTGAGCACTCGTGCGAGTTAGCATGGTTGAGTTCTTTAAGTCTGCAAACGCTTTCAGAGAGTGTGCAACCATGCTTAGAAATTTCAAGAAATTGGAAATTTGTTTTTTTTTTTCGCATAAAATTTTAACGAATTCACATTTTGTCGAATTTTAATGTTTATGCATCTGAATGAATACCACACACTGTAAAAACAATGAAAAATGGCAGAGATCCTTGAAATAGTGTTTTAATAGGGTACAGTTCAAAATTTAGAGATGACCGACTTAAAAGCCGACCAATTGATTGTATACCTACGTATACCCAGGTCATGAGAGTATGTTTCAGTGTACCAGTTCCAAGCAAATTTGAGTAGTTATTCAAATGTCCGTTACCTTCACTTCCGGTTTTGTGCAAAAATTTGAATCTTTGCAAAATGACGTTGAAAAGAAAGAAATGTAACCGATAAAAAGAGAACGCAATGCATGAACAATGAATAATCTCTGATCTGTATGTCATTGAAATCTGATCAGCAGTTACGACATTGCAGCAAACTGAAAATCACGCTTCAATCATCATTGGATTAATGCAAATTTATCTCCCTTTAGGAATATTCTAAAGCCAGATTTTGCATTCTTTTTGAAAGCTTGTGTTCTTGGTTAAAATTGGAATAAACCAAAATTACAATAGTTGATGGCTGTATGAAACAAAAATTCATTTTTCTAGCATATCTAAAGCTACAAATTGGTGCGTTTCAAAAGTCTCTCAGTATATGTATTATCTTAAAATACAAGGAGTGTGGGTAAATTTCCGTATTTTCTCCTCCATTATTCCAACAGCAAACCAATTTTGTGACTTCCTGACGATGTAACTGTTTCAAAATCGGCTATGTTCAAGAATAGGTTTACGTCCACGGGAGATTTTTTCTTAAAGAGTTATCTGTCTTTGAGAAGGAAAGAAAAAAGAAAAAGAAAGAGTTGCTCTCCTCTCTTGAAACAACTCTCTACACAAGCTTATAATAATGTTATGTATTTCATCCAAATTCAGCCTGCCGTTGAATAACCTCTTTTAACACTTAAGGGAGACTATTATGACTTTGTTGTCTCTTTTCTGTTAGAAAATTAATTAACGCTAAACGAAATTTTCCAACACGAAATAAGCAACTTGTTTTCATTTACCCATAAGTGCCTAGTGGACCCTTCTGTTCTTATTAATCAGAGGGGGCCATTCGTCATTTGAGGGATGCCTGGGGCCGTGTTCATAAAACGACTTAAGTGGTTGCTATGCTGTTGCTAATGCTAATGTTTTTAAGGAGAGTCACTTTAACTATGAAATTTGCTCTGGAGGAACAGTCTTACAAAGACTGTTCCTCCAGAGCAATTTTCATAGTTGTAGGGAATCTCCTTTACAGAACTTTAGCCTTAGCAACAGTATAGCAACGACTTAAGTCGTTTTATGAATACGGCCCCAGGTTCTTTTTTATCATTTTGACAGCAACTGCTGTGAAATTCGTGCAAACAGGATAGAAACAGATCAGACGCCGCGTTATGCGGCGTCTGATCTGGGTCCATACTGGTTGCCTTTTTTCCTTTTTATAGGACGCTAGCCAAAATTGGTTTATAATGCCTAAACATTTTCAGAGGAACTGCAGACCTGAATGTACGCAAGGTTACCACGTCCCTGATCATAATCCATGGTTGAACTTGTCTTGTGAGGCAGGAAGATGGTTAACTGTAGACGCCCCTTATAATGGCGACAACGTTTGTTTTCCTGAAGGTAATGGATTCTGGTTCTCACACACACAAACCAGAGGGCCAATGGCCCTATATCGCTCACCTGAGCACTGAGATTACAGCAACAAAACACCATGTACAACAGCAATAAAAAGCACCATTTATGTAGAGGATAATATCACAAACATTTATGAAAAAAAGCTCTATCCCCCCTTAATGGCTTCTCAGAAGAAGATCTTTGGCTGCAATGGCAATCAATCAAAATCAGGTATTTTGGGAAATATTCATATGGCTGGTAGAGGACTATTCCAGGAACATTTCTGTAAAGCTTTTGTCAAAATATCTGCAGTAACACAGAAATAAATAGCAAATGTCCACTTTCCCCATTATAAGTCTATGGAAACTTTAAGTTGCCATAGCAACGAATTCACATGGGCAATGATAATATAAAACATACTTTAGGTAGAGGCTAATGTTATTAATATGTATGCGAAGTATCAGCTTCATCCCCCTCATGGCTTCATTTTTCCCATAGTAAGTCAATTGAAACTATAAGTTGCCATAGCAACCAAAGTTCTTATGGGATTGGAAGAAAAAGAATAAAATTTATGTAGACGCTACTGTCATCAACACGTTTGAACAATATCAGCTTCATCCCCCATATGGCTTCTGAGCAGAAGATTTATTTTTTTTTCCGAAAATTTACCCTATATTTTGCCATGGCAACCAATCAAATTCAGAGATATGGAGAAAATCCATATGAATCGTAGAGGACTACTCAAGAAACATTTCTGTAGAAAAAAATCTAAGTAACTGCACTTAGACAGCAAAAATTGCCAATTTCCATTTTCCCCATTATAAGTCAATGGAAACTCTTAGTTGCCATAGCAACCAAACTGCTGGAGCAATTGCCATGAAAAACAGTAATTCTATAGAGGCTAGTACTAAGGTTCTTTCTGTAAAGTTTGAGCTTTATTAACACAGTTTCTGCGGAGATGATTTTTTAATATTTGTCTATTTTTAACTATTCGGTTGCAATGGCAACCAGCCAAATTGCGCAATTTGCATAAATTTAACATGGCTGGTTAAAGACTACTCAAGGTACATTTCTATGAAAGTTTTGTCAAAATATCTGCAGTGGCATAGCAGTAAATGCAAATTTTCCATTTTGCCATTATAAGTCAATGGCAACTTTCAGTTCCCATAGCAACCAAACTACTGGAGCAATTGCCAAGAAAAACAGTACTTTTATAGAGGCTAGTACTAAGATCCTTCCTGTGAAGTTTGAGCTTTATTGGTTATACAGTTTCTGAGGAGATGATTTTTGAATATTTTCAACCATTCGGTTGCCATGGCAACCAGCCAAATTGTGTAATTTACATGAATTTCATGTGGTTGATCGAGAACTACTCAAGGAACATTTCTGCAAAAGTTTTGTCAAAATATCTGCAGTGACATAGCAATAAATGCAAATTTTCAATTTTCCCATACAAGTCAATGGAAACTTTAAGTTGCCATAATAACCAAAGTTATGAAGCGATTTGGATAAAAAACAGTATTATTGGTTCCCCCTGCCTATAGATGCTATATATGAAATTTGGTAACAATGGGCCTTGTAGTTTCAGAGGAGATGTCGTTTGAAAATATTGACGGACGGACGGACGACGGACGGACGACGGACTGACGGACGACGGACGACGGATGCCTGCCTATACTATAAGCTCACCTGTGAGCCTTCGGCTCAGGTGAGCTAAAAATGTGCAAGCTGCGCAAGGACGAGCACACATTATTTAACATTCCAACAATGTCCATTTATGCCGAATTCTGTGAGTATACATGTATGATTTAATCGGGTTACAGAGAATACCATGTTAGTGTCTTTTGATATCAAGTTTATCAGGCGAGACCAGAAACAGCGTAGGAATGGCGAGGCTTGCCAGCCAGTCCGACGTGTTTCTGGTCGAACCTGATAAACATAATTACATGGTTTTCTATTTATTATGCATCATAAGAAGACTTTATGACGTAAAGAGCGGCACACAAATGATTAGCAACCGCAGTTCTGTTCGAACTCGCTGACGTCGCGAATGCGTTATGACGTAAGCCGGGGACGTCAATTAACCAATCAAACGTTGGTATCACGGCAAACGTCAGTGTGTAGCCAATCGTCTTCAGAGATCGCTTCCTAAGACATCGCCTGATAACATTCGCGCAAGCACAGTTCTGAAGTGACATGATATCACATCATGTTATCATACCCCTTTTATCAGGTGAAATTTGCAGCAGATGCATGATATATACATGTACACCTGTGTAGTCCGGCTAGTCTATGCCCAGTTGGCTTCAGAAAAAATGCTTGGCATCGCGTGAAAACTTACAAAGTAGGTTAAAAGGAAATGATCATAAACCGACCCAATCGTTCAGCACTTTTTGCCATAAACACAGTCCCCGCAGTCTTATCAGAGTCTTCCATTGTCCCTTCTACCATCTATAAAACCTGACAAAACTAACAAAATAAAAGGGAAAAAGTTAGTTTGTACAGCTGCCCAGGCTGATTTTAGTGTTAACTGTATGCACATGTCTTAAAGTCTATTTTCTCACAACTACAATTATATGCATGCGGAGTTAGGACGCGCTTAGGAGCAGTCTCAGCAGGGCATTCACAGTTTACGTAGTCTTCACTAATTGCAAGTGCCTTCGTCAGTCAGTTTGCACGGGCAGTGCTGCCTCAAATTTGATGAGATTAAAACAATGACTAAATGTAGCTTGTAAGACCAATATTATAGTACATGTGGTAAATACATGTATAGCAAAAACTTACAATTATGAACCTTGTTAGACAAAAATTATACGAGTGTGTGCCTTGTGACACCAAACTGCTAAGGGTATGTAACTTGTGAGACCAACAATTCTACGAGTTTGAACCTAGTGAGTCCAAAAACTGTACAAGAATGAATCTAGGTAGATTAAAATTGTGTGAACCTTGTAAAACAAAAATAATACCAGTATATACCTTGTAAGGCTAAAATTCTACGAGTGCACTTAAAATTTCTTATTGGTCAGTTTTCGACTATGCAGAAATATGATTTTTAAACAGCGATTTTGAATATTATTATAATCATAATTTTGGACGACTATCTTCTTAATAAAAGTTAATGTTGTAACCAAAAACTTTATCGTAATATCAGAGGTATGACCCCTTCCTCGTAAACAATGAAACGTTTTGAAAACGCATAAAATGGGAATCAAGCTATCACAAGTTGAACACATGTCAGTAGTAAATAAAATTTTCATCATAAAACATGAAATCTGTACCTAGTGATCTTGAAATATTAAGCTGTATTAGTTTTAATATTGAAGAAGTCAAAATATATCCCTTTGAGTGTTTGTGTAAGTCTTTAAAGACGCCTCGAATCATAGTGAATCATTTTTGTAAATGCATAAGCGATTGTGCTTTTTGTAAAATACAAGGAAGTATGTGCATTTATTCTTCCAAATTTATGCCAGAATACTCTTAATTTGCATCAGGTTTAATTCTACGGAAACAGTGACCAATTAGAAATTTTGTTCAGTGTATAAACCTTGTGAGGCCAAATTTATATTAGTGTGCCGTTTGCTGGGCAAAACCTAAACGAATATGTACCGCGCCTGAAGTCTAAATTCTACCAGTATGTACCTTGTGAGGCCAAAAGTACGAAAATGTACCTTGTGAAGCCAAACTACTACGAGTATGTAGTTTGTGCGACAAACGTCTATGAGTATGTACCTTGTGAGACTAATATTTTACAAGGCTATAACATATGAGGTCATAATTTTACAAGAATTACTTTGTGAGAGGCCAAAATTCTACGAATATGTGGCTTGTAAGGTCAAAAGTCTGCCAGTATAACCTTCTGAGGCCAGAATTCTACAAGTTAGTTGTAAAACCGAAACTCTACAAGTATGTACCTTGTGAGATCGAAATTCTACGAGTATTTACTTTGTGTGGCCAAATGTCTCTACGTTTGTAGTTTGTGACACAGACATTCTACTAGTAAATACCATGAGAAGCGAAAACCCTACGAAAATGTACCTTGTGAGGTCAAAATTATACGAGTATGTACCTTGTGATGCCGAATTCTACCGTTTTCTTCCGATTAGTATCAAGCTGGACAAGTTTCTTAACAGAAATTAAAGTTATGCAGATGGTTTGTTATTTATCATCAGACCTATTTTGCAGGATCAGCCACGACTGCAACATTCTAAGTATTGGTACTGATACGTCAAGGCAATCAGTGCAGACCCACATCAGACTGCTCTTAAAGCAGTCTGATCCGGGTCTACACTGTTTACCATTCTATCCGCATCCTTAAGACGCATAACTGCAATGTAAATCAAAACACTTACATTTTCAGGTCAATGACGTTTATCATCTTAGGTGTCCCAAATTTTAAAATTTTTACGGTAGCTTGTTTTGCAGGTGATTATATTTGTCCCTACGAAATACCGAATGGTCATATGCCTGAGAGAGACTATAGACGAAGGGACAATGGGGAATCTCGAAGATATGTAACGGTTAGCTGTAACAAAGGCTACAGAGTACATCGTTCTATGAGATGGATAGAATGTTTTGCTGGGGAGTGGGCGACGGGACAAGAACGATTTGGACTTGATTTATCCGCATTATGTATCCCATACACTCCGTAAGTTAGAAATAAACTACCGAGTTACTTGGTTGCTTTCAGAATCTCATGATATTTTAGCAAAGCTTCGTTGGACAATATGTCATACAACGTATCTTCGAAACGTTTAACACAGTTGTAGCGAAGGTAAATAGGCTCTGAAAGATTAATCCACTCATGCCTTGTGTCTCATTCAACAAACATTGGTAAGCAGCGCAGATTAAATCAAACGCCACAACTTGCGGCGTCTGATCAGGGTCTGTACTGTTTGCATAAGCAAATTGGTGTTTAACCTTAAAATAAAATAAAATGATAAAATAAACAAGACACCAATTAATTGATAAATTGACTCACTCAGTTTATAAGGACAGAAGAATCCACCAGGCATTAATGTTTTAACATCTGATAGCAAAGAACATCGATATAGACGGTATTGCTCAAAATAAGTACGGGATGTTAAGACATTTAGGAAAGCAGAATCAAGCAAAAATAAGTAGATGATTATGAAACTGTTATAATTTATAAAACAAATATTCATAGAAACCTTCCATATGAATATTGATACGTTTAAGCTTGTCAGGTGACCTAGAGAAAACTGAAGTAGACAAGGGGTCGACACCCAAATTTCATCATGCTTATATAAACTTTATCAAGATAGACGCCTAATGCCTCAGTTAACAAGAATCAGATACTTTTTTTCGTACGGTTTTATCACAGGACGAAATGGTAGGTGTAAACGATGCCATTGCGTGGTGAATTGTATCACCGATGGGCCCTACACCTTAAATAACGCAGTAAAGCCTACCAACGTGGATGCTTTCAGTTTGAAAAATTATAGAGAATTTAAGTATACACAGAATCCTAGGATCCAAAAGAATTTTTTTCTCCGATACGAAATTGAGGTGTACACCCCACTGTCCTTTATGTGTTCCCTTCTAGGTCACGTGACCTGCTGTGACTGTTTCTGTTTTAGCTGAATATTGTTACGTGAACAGTGCTCTATCAATAAACAATAATAATCTAACCTAGCCATTAGTATTTATTTGTACTCGCTTCTATGTCAAAATATCCCCTCCTTCTTGTGAGCAGTATATCATGAGGAGTATCAGTTAGTGGTGGTGCTTTGGTGGAGTGGTTAGAGCGACTCGGATATGGTCCAAAGCTCGCAGGTCGAATCCGGTTTGGGCCAGCCAGCAACTGTAAATCCGTCAAACAAGCAGAAAAATAAATACTTTTTTTGAAACAGAGAAGGATAAGGCAGCGAAAGGAGAGGGAAGGGCTTCGCCTTTCATATGATGTACCCAAGATACGGTGGGCCTATAATCCTCTCCGCCCATAAGGCCCTTACGAGAGCTGCCTCGAAAATGAGTTTATGTTACTTTGAATCTTGTTCCAACGCCGCATACGTGTTACTTCACGGTACCTTAGTTTCCACGTCGAACCAACAAGAAACAAAGCTGGGTCGGGCGGCATAAATCTATTTATTTTACAATTAAAACCGAGGCACAGAGTGAGTGAGTGAACTCGGGTTTAACGTCCCACCAACAACGAGGTCATATGGAGACGGGACCTCGGTTTAAAGTCTCATCCGAAAGACCGGAGAAGCGGGGGATCGAACTTGCGACCCCTGGATTGGTAGTCTGGAGTGTTATCCACTACGCTACAGCCGCTCCCCGAGGCACAGAGAAATTCGGCAATGCGATTCCATGTGAATATGTTATAACTGCCGTCGCAGCCCGAAAACAATACAGTAACTGCACTTTGCATTATATATTAAATCTGCATACCCGAAAGACTACGGAACTGCGTTTTCCCTATTTTGTGTTATAATGGAGAAACTATACAACACAGTCTCAATGAAAACTTCCCACATTAGTCATGATAAAATCACTCTAATAGCTGTTAATCTGGGAATTAATAATGCCAAAATTTTCAGGCGGATAAACTTCCAGGTTATCGAGAGAGTTTCATAGCTTTGCGGTAATGAGAATGAAATGATTGTGATTGTGCTATTGTTCAAAACCCGGGCCGCCTGCGTGACAGTCTCGCACTCTAACACGTCGCTATAAAAGCCGGCTTGTACCGCAAGGCAGTACAAGTGTATCTTATACCTATCATTACTACACTATTAAGTCCCGTAAATACACGATCTCTATCATACATATACTATTTTACTCTTGCGAGCATTTTAGCAGATCGCGTGTCGCGAAATTCATAGTAGAAAAGATATGCTAAAACGTGATAGTGACAATGAGCATGAAAGAAACGATTTTCCTCTGCTCAAAAGGTCTTCCACCAAGCTGCAGTAGCATGACAGCGACGACGGAAGTTCTACCGTTGTCATTTATGGCCTAGTGGGCCGCCCGCCTCTGAACATTTTCCAACTGCCTAGGATTTTCTTACGCATGGGGGTCCCATACAGTTAAAGAATTACAATGATTAGCCCCAATAACCTGTTTGCATTTGTTAAAACGCAATCAATGTGAGATCTTAAGGAGAGATTATTGGATACGTCAACCCACGTGTAACTCGCACAAGAGTGTAAACAGCCTTTAATGAAGTTCTGGAGATCACATTAGGGTGGGTTAAATTCCTTACCCCTTCCTGGATTCAAACCTTGCGGCTAGCAAATCTTATTAATTATTTCTGTGTAGGAGTGTGAACTCGCATAAGAAAGGTATTTACAGTATGCCTTTATACAGGTTTAGCCATAATGCGAGTTATTTTAGATCTTCCTTCATCTGAACATTAAAAATATGGTGTATCATAGTATGATGACTGATTCAATAGATTTAGTTTCAAATCTCAGTTTGCTTTGTTGAATCTTTTTGTCAATTTTAGCACCCATCAAGACTGGTCCGGATAATCGCAATCCGACAGACAATAATATTGATAGCAAAGTAGGCATGCCTTATCAGGCTTGCTTTCTCGTTCTCTGACATGCAGCTGGTTATGCCTGAAAGACACAGCGGACACATTACAGATAAATAGTTTGAACACCATTAAGTAACAAGAAGCGTCACATCGGATGAAACACTTTACGAATAGGAGTATAAGCTCGCAAAGAAGTTATTTATCATATGACGTCGCTATTATTCAGTGGCTAAACTTGCGTCAGAAAAATAGTATGACCACACGTGTAATAACATTTAGGCGAGAATATGTAACGTCATTGACACCGACCGTGTCAACAATGCGTTTTCTTATTAAAAAATGATCATTTTCAAGGCGATCAAATCCCATTTAAAGAACTGGATTTTTGGCATTAGCAAGTTATGTAATCCTTATCTAAACCAAAAAACAGTCTCTTCTGACAAGCCTGTCTTCTCTAGACCAGTGTCCCAGCAGTCTCTTTCAGACGCCCAAAATGGGTAAATCAATAACAGAGATACCTTGGTTTAATTATTGACATTAGTATTCATCAAAGAAGTTTTAAATCTACATCTACTCTGGTAATGTTTACAAAATCTTAAGTTCACATACATCCCTTTTCAAAATCAAAATTCATTATTAGAGAAGCCAAAATAAAATAATATACTCTGTGGAAACAAAATATTGATAATGATAAATCTATAATTGACAAATTGCAGTCTAAAATCAACAAAACTACAGTGTCAGTTCTTGTATAAACAAATGAACTTCGACCAATTCACTGTTTTCAAAAGGTGTCAAAAGCATGTTTAAAGTCACCAAACTGCTCAAAACACAGGTTTCACAATCTAATTAAATTGAAGTCTTTTGGGTCTCTGAAGTGATCCTTGAAACAAAATTTCATCTTCTATTTCTTTTTCTTCTTGAGATTATTATAATGGCTAATGCATTAAATTACAGAGCATTTGGAAAAAAAATAAAATAAAAAAAATAAATAAATAAAGCAAATAAATATATAAATAGAAATTATAAAAATAAGTTAATAAAATTTAAGAAAGTAAAATTTAAAATAACATATTAAAAATATATAAAAAAAAATATAGTTGTTAGTGATAATACAAGAAAATATTTGTAAAATATATACAATTGCTTTTTTTCTTTCTTCCTTAAGTTCTATTTTCTATTCCTTTTTTTTCCTTTTTTTCTCTCTTTTTCTTTTCTGTTTTTTTTTTAATTCTTATTTGAGTATTCTGTGCCTACTAATCAGCAACTTATATTTAACAAATTATAGAATATATTTTTCTGATCTCTTACATTTTGACTTTCATAATTTTCATATGAAATGACCACTCGTTTAAGATCCTCCATTTACAGTATGCCTTTATACAGATGCAACCACTATGCGAGTTACTTTAATAACAGTGTCCCATAGTATGTTGTGATGACTGATTCAATAATTGTGGATTATCTCTTCTATATCATAACATTCTCTTCTTTCATCTTAAAGTCCCTCTGGTGGTTTTAATTTAAGCTTTAGTCCCTTTATTTCATGTGCCTTGAAGTACGTAACAAGATCGTCGATGGATTTCTGAAATTTTACAAAGAAATATGTGGGTATAAATCACGTACATCATAAAATCTAACAAAACTCATATAAGCATAAAAGACAGGCGTATGAAAGGTATTATGGGATGGCGCTATCTATTTGAAAATTGAAGGCGCCAGAAAAGACTGAGAGTATTTTAGAGAACTCATAAACGGTATCGTGGAAAAATTTCGAGAAAACTTGATTCCGCAAAAAAGCGTTAAAGAGAGTATTCGACGTAAAGTTTAGAATTAGCAACTTTATATGGGTTCTTTACAATGATAAAGGACAAATGCATTCAGAGATGTCTGTAGAGGAGAATGGTTATAGTTTCAGATAAAGCGACTCTGCCATTTTCTCTGCCTCCGTTTTCTATGGCTACTAACTCTGAAATGAAAGAATTTGCTGATACAGGAGCGTAATCTTTCTTTTAAGCGTAGATCTTTTCAGAAGGGGTTCGTTGTCTACAGAAGCCAACAGGAAGTTGCAAAAGTTGTATTCTTTTGAAAAAGGACGAAAAAATAGTGATGTAACCATACACCTTAAACGTTAATACATTTTATTTAAACTTGCCACTGACTTCCCTTAGTTAAACCTTTTAGAGCAACTTGCTTCGTGCACCGATGAGCGACAATTGATCACGTGACGTTGTCGTCTAGCGACGTCTAAGGTAAACCAACGTCTTGATTGGTCTACGTAACATTCGACTACCGCTAAGTCATGGCGACGGTTGATAGCAAAATGGATGGCCGAACACGTCGCTACTAGCTTTTCTTCGACCCGTATTTTGCATATTCTTCACGGAATTACCATGAAAACGGAACAGAAAGGGTCATTGTATAACTATAAGAATTAAAATTTGATTTATCAGCGTTCATTGTGTGAAGAAGCCAGTGCTCGTCGCAAAAATTCTACAAGAAACGCTTCGCGCTTCATTGAATTTTAGTTCTGCCCATGTTCATTACACGATAAAGGCTGAAAAATCAGATGTTAATTCTTTACAATAGTGGGCACTTCCCGCTGTCCTTTTTTTATTTACCACATCAAAGTAACCCTTTGCTCTGAGAAAAATATCCAGTATAATTTCTGGTAAGCAGGCTAATTCTGCTAGAATATTTTAGGAGGTGGCTTGCAAGGCTATTTAGTTTGGATATAGTCTTACCCCTTTGACCCTACGCTTATATATACTACAGCACGATATTAAGAGACAGTACATGTGCAACGCTGGCAATAGCACACAGATAACGTCAAGTGTAAGCAAAGGCAGTTAAACAGATAGGAGCATTTATCTGTGTTTTATTGTCATATGCCATTAACCTGATTAGACTGAGTTGAATTGCTAATTTTGTTTTAATACAGATTGCATACATCCAAAAGTTCCATCTGTTCAAAAGTACTTACTTTGTCTTTTGAATCGGCAAGCGAATATTTCGCCCTTCCTGCCGTTTCTTTCTTCATAATTGGAACTCTCTTTAGTTGACCATTTTGCACTACTATAAGCGTATAAGGTGTGAACGGCATGACCTCTTCGTCTTCTTGTATTACGGCAAAACGTCCATCCTGAAAAGAATAAACATAATTGAGCCGTGACACCATAAAACTAACAACGTGGCATGTGCGCCCAGGGAAGACTAAGATCAGCATTGGCAGCGGCCTAGTATTATCAGAGTCTTCGCAGATCGCTTAAAGGGTAGCTAATAACTGAGCTAGCTCCTTGTGGACAGTGAAGACTCTGACCATACTGGAGGCCGAGACCAGAAGTTCTCTGCCTGGTTTTCATATAATTTTATCTCATGCGAAGCTTTACAATCATTAGACTAAAAGAATCTGAAACATTCCTGCCGAGGTTTCATCATTTAATTCACTATTAATCCTTCCATTTTACTCAGTAAAATAAGAAAGGCATTACATGCTAAACCTTTTTAAAGTATTTCTTCGGTCTGTATTATTAATGTAATCTGCTTGATTAGCAACTTATACACAGCACTAGCTGTGAATTTGATCTCTTGCAAGCAACAAAACAAACAACAGTTTGTTGAAATCATCATGGCTGTCTGTATTTAAGGAATGAATTTCATTTTTCTGAGGTTTATCGAAGTGTAAACTACATTGGGTCACGTGCAAAGTGAATGAACCCGAAGGGGTTCATGTAAACTTTGCTAGTGACCCAATGTAGTTTACACTTCGATAAACGTCAGAAAAATTAAGTTCATTGCTTATATTTACATTCGTTTCAATGAAATCTTTCTTGAAAAATCTTATATAAGCGCTAAAATTGAAGCAGTTGAACATGTACACGCAGAGTTTTCTGCTAACAGCAGAACAGCATGCATGACGTCATGAAGTCGCTGACATCCAATCAGGTTGTAGAGAGCCATTGTTTACTTTGACGTCATTGACGTCGCGTGTCTCAATGTAATTATTGGAATGTAAACTACATTATGTTCCAATGGTTAACTATAGGGCTTTTCAATAAATACACCAAGAATGTAAATATTATGTAATGAATGACACTTTTCGGTGTCTAGCCTTGAGATATTATCTCAGACAACTCTTTACGGAGATTCTTGTATGATGGGTCAGAGGAAGTAATAAATCGATGCCCCTAAGGGTTTCAAGAAGCAATGTCTAGATTGGTATAACAAATGTCGTACAAGCAGATCAGTTTTTAATAAATCTTCCACTCTTGCGCTTTCAGTATGTTGAAACAACCATGGATGATGGTCCTCTTTGCTTTGTACTTCCGTTTCCCGCGGAGATGCTGCCTGAAACGAGCAAATTAAGACTTTTTTAGGTTTATTGCTGAACGTTCCAATGCGCCGATTCAGTCGTGATTTACTAGTATTGTCATTGTTTGTCGGCGTTTTAATTAAAATAGAATAAAAATAGGTCGTCTAAGTAAATGCACGTTTCCGAAGCCACACCTACTCTAAATAGGAATCTCTTTATTATATGTTAGGGAAAATCACGGACATATTTTGGAACATTCAACACGAGCGGTTTCATTTGTGTGAGTATGTCACATGCTAAGCTGTCGTTGCATTGGTCAGTAATACATTATCAGGTGATTTTTTTACTTTTTGAGTGACATTCTGGCCGTATTTTGAAAAAGTATATACTGTCAAGCATCATCGACACCAACCATCAATACACATTGTATATTGCCTTTGCAGGAGTTAAGATTCAATCACACTTTCATGGGAAGTAACTCAATTCTTTTTATTTTCAATTTTGTCGCTTAGCTCAAAAGGGATCAACTCTTAGAGGAAAGAATTTGCTCCTGCAGGAGGCAATTTTGTCCTAACAAGTTGAACAAATTTAGAAGGCCCTAATCTTACCATAATTATACATTTCTCACCGTTCCAAGGTGGTGCTCTTGCTTAGGTTTATTACTATCATTGTCGTTCTTTGTCAGCTTTCTCATAGTCGTTGTCTCCTTGTACGTTATTCAGAATAGCCCCGTGGCCAAGGGCGTAGCTACCTATACTCAAATCCGCAGGTGCATATTGAAATTTTGTCAAGTTGACATATTTTTAAAACGCACCCGCATATTTGCATGCTTTAATTTTATAAATTAGACAAGATTTCAATACCAACTGCCAAAGTGGCTGCAATACTACATTTTCCTTCAAGAAGTAGAGTATAAACCATGATTTTGCGATGAATTTGCGTGTCATAACTATGCTCCTAGCTACGCCCCTGGCGGTCATCTGCCGGGAAAGGTCTGACCCCTTGGCTTTTCACTTGTCTGTTTTAATTATTTTTATAAAAGCTAGCCAGACGTCGGTTAATTTCATTTCCAAGGTTGAAGTAATCTCGAAATTACAGATGATATTGCTATAATGTCATAAACAATGTGGCGAATTTTAACCAATTTCGATGATAGCATGGTCTTTTTATGATAGTCATAAGGGGAATTTCTGGGAAAATTTCAGTCAGTTCCTGAAGTGTAGTTACTCTTTAAACTTGTACCCAATTTTCAACCTTCCTCTTATATGTTTTAAAGGAGAATGTTGTTCTTGCTTGCGTGGTAGATCAGTACCATGCATGTTATGTTAAGAATATATGAGCCGCGACACGACAAAACAAACAAAATGGCATGTGCGCCCAGCGCTGACTCAGATCAGCCTTGGCACCCACCAAGTCTGATCAGAGTGTTTGCTAAGCGCTTAATGGGTAGCTCAGGGCCTCAGCTACATCCATGCGGAAGCTAAGACTTTGGTCAGACTGGGCGGATGCACAGGCTGATCTGAGTCTTCGCTGGGAGCACATGCCACTTTGTTGGTTCTGTCGTGTCACGGCTCAATTATGTAGTTGTTTTGTTACATTATGGTAAAAAGCTGTATCATGTGTTGCGAGAGCTCGCGGCTCAATAATTATTAGAGGCCATAAAATAAGATTAAAGTAAACCTCTTTTTGACTTGCATCAGATGACGGAGTCACGCTATCATCTTCATTAGCATCTTTTTCCGCAGATCCTGAAATACAATGCACAGGTTTGAATTCGAATATAAACATACCTTTACCATATTTTGTGCGATATTCTGTATTTAACTTCTTACCCCAATTCAATCTCGATTTATTCGCTTAACCCCAAACGTTTGAAAAGTGTGATGGGCAAAGCTCGATAAGCCACGAACATCCCTCAACGAACCACTTTTACTGAAGCATTTGAGAGACAAAGCAGCTGCAGACATACATCAGATAAGATACGCCTACGTATTAACTGGCGAGCGCATGCATCCCAACCAAGCCATCTCAATCCCGAGAAATGCGACAGATAAGGGCAACAGGGAAGGGATGTCCGATGCAGAGGGAGCCTGCAACAAGCCAAAATAATCCAAAACAATGGAAGCCAATCAGCGCTTAGGTTCATATCGCTTGTGATCTCCGGGCTTTATGCATAATCACAATCGTTTCATGAAACAGTGAGAAACCACAACAGAAGGACGCCATAGAAGGACCAGGCGGTAAACTAACTGGGTTTTAAGTAAATTTATGCATACCCCCCGTAACACATATTCAGCTGCAAGTCCAAAACAAGTTGTTGCTTGATCTGAGCGCTCCTTGCTCATTTGTGAGACACGTGGTAAATCATAAAATTAATATGAAAAACAAAACAAAAAAGACCTAACGTTTGTGCAAAAAACAACAAAACAAAAACGAACAGTATTTTAATTTACAAATTGATTGCAGTTATGAAAATTGTGTTTGAAGCAGTTTTATGCTAGTTCGTTAAATCTGACTTTGCTGAAAATAATTACCTCCAAAGGTGATTTCTTCATAATTTTCTTGAACTTCGCCCTCTTGCGTGTCTATCGTTTTCGCATCGACATCACTTTCATCTGCATTGTGAATGAACACACTTTAGTTTAAACAATATTTTATTCAGATCAACTACATACTCAATTGAGCCGCGACACAAGAAAACCAACGAAGTGGTTGTGCGCCCAGCGCAGACTCAGGTCAGCCTGGGCATCTGCCCAGTCTGATCAGAGTCAACGAGATATACAAAGATTAAAGGAGATAATAACAATTAAAGTCTAACTTTCTATAGAATTAAATGAATTCTATCATCGACACAAATGCTTACTAATTGTAAATTTTGTTTCTTTGACTTGAATTTGAGTAACAGCTGTACAAAGCGAGCGCAGACGTATATTTAAGAGAAACACATTTTGGGAAGAACAAAAATATCGTTGTAATGCGCTCTTACTGACTTGTCTTTAACACCAATTTACGGTAAACACTTTAGGCGAATAAGAAGTTACTGCTCTTGTAATTATTAAAACAAAGCATTATCTATGGAAGCCGATGGGGACATTTTGTTGTGATATTTTGACTTGTGACTTTCGACTTGCGACTTTCGACTTATGACTTTTAAGTTTTGACTTGTGAATTGTCTAGGGCCTATGAAAAGCCAAAGACCGGTATGTTTTGATGGTTGGTTGGTTGTTTGGGGTACCAGGCCCTTTGAGGCAGTATTTCAGTCTATATCGGGCCGTCTCCCAGAGGAGGGAGAAACAATAGAGAACTGATAGATGAGAGAAAAAATCCAAACAACACCCGCCCGCTCCTTCTGCAAGCACAGTGGGCTCTTGTCTTACTTTATCCAAATAAGTAGGACGCTCCGGCACTGGAAGTTATAACCAGCTCCATCGTCCGACCACCACCCCGTATATCTTTTGTAAAAGTAGGTCACGGTGACCTAGTTTTGTGTGTGTGGTTTGTGGGGAGAAGAATTGGAGTGGTTAGGTGCATGCACTTATATAGTTCCAAAGGTCTGAGGCCTATGTACCTTTTTGTGAAAGTAGGTCATATTGACCTAGTTGGGTGCGCGTGGGGGAAGGAAGGGGGGTGGCCTAGATTTACCTAGTTTTGGACTGGTAGTGACTTGGAGTGGTAAGGTGCATGCATTTATAGAGATTCAAAGGACTGGAACCTATGAAAAGTAAGACGTACTTTGAAACGAGGTCTCAGTGACCTGAGTCCTAGATGGCGATTTTGACTTGCGACTTATGACTTAAGACTTTCGACTTAACACTTTTGACTTGACGCTTATGACTTGTGACTTATGACTTGTGACGTTTGAGTCCTGACTTATGCACCTCATCACTCCAGTCGCAAAAGTTAAAGTCAAAAAGGTACATAGGCCCTAGACCTTTGAAACTCTATAAGTGCATGCACCTTACCACTCCAGTTCTTCCCCCCAACACACACACACATAGACACAAAACTTTGTGACTATGACTTACTTTCACTTAAAGGTTTATAGGCCCCAGACCTTTGCAACTCTATCAATGCATGCACCTTAACACTCCTGTTTTACTCCCAACCCCCTGCACCTCCATAAAACACACGAAACGCTGTCACCGTGGCCTACTTTTACAAAACAATACGGGGGGTAGTGGTCGTGCGATGCTGCTGGTTATAACTTTCCGTGCCAGGGCGTCCTACTTACTTGCAGTAGGTGCGGGTGGGGTTGTTTAGAATTTTTTCTCTCGTCTATTAGTTCTCTTTTGTTTTTTCCTCTCTCTGGAAGACGGACCGAAATAAACTGAAATACCTGTTTCAAAGGGCCTTTATAATCCCAACAACAAACCAACCAACAACAAAATACAGGTCTTGGCTTTTCATAGGCCCCAGATAAGTCATAAGTCAAAACCTTAAAAGACACAAGTCGAAAGTCAAAAGTCAAAAGTCACGAGTCAAAATGTCCCCTATCGGCTTCAGGTTTGGCCCCAGATAAACCGTTTAAACCCCCAGTAGTTATTGCTGACCGTCCCAAGGCGGTACTTTCGTTGCGGTTGCATTTGTTTTATGTTCGGTGCTGTTTAATTTATTGTGTTCTCATTTTAACCCTTCTATAATAAAAATAGAAAATAGGTAAAAATAATGGTTAAATGTTTTTCGTATAATTTGCTTAGTCTGTTGTAACCCTTCTGTTGGTCTAAATTATTTAGTTCAATAAATACACTGCTTAAAATATTTAAAGGAGCAGCTGATATTTTCCCATAGACATAACTGCAACATATACCCAGTTCCACGGCCCATAAACTCTATCGCCGAAGGCCAAGAATTTCCCATTTCTTTGCAGCGTTTTTAAGAACGATGGCAGTTTAAGACAACAAGAATTTCAATACCACTGGTACCTTTGTCGTTTCCATGGAACAAATTTTGCATTTTTCGATTTTTCTGAAACTGAGGCATTTTTCTGGAACTCTATAAAATCTTATAAACTTGAGTTCAAAAAGATCCTTTCAAAGGGGTCATCTTGTAAGACATTCAGTTTCATAAGCAAAATAATCATGTTGATTTTGGTTGTAATTTTCATGCTGTTCCCCTGTTCTGAAAAAAATGCAATATTTAACAAAAATTTCATTCGTACAAAAATCAGTCCATGGACATGAGCAGGGCAAATATTGGATCAAAACATTTGCTGTCAGTATCCTCCGACCCTCTTTAAACAATAGGCAAAAACTGGAAATTCTGTGTCTTTGTCGAGCGAAAGTAAATGCCCTCAAAGTTGGGATGCGTTGCACCGTCGTCTATGGAAAAAACATTTGGCGTTCCTTTAAATATTTTGAGCAGTGTATAATAGCTGAATTGCCACCTATTTGGGAAAGAGCTGCTGACTCGGCTTATCACTTGTAATTTATTGTTTGTTGGGATGTCTTTGTCAATCTTTCCCTTTGATGTTGGGGATAGGGTTACTGATCTGGTTCAGTCAGTTCCTGAAGTGTAGTTACTCTTTAAAATTCCATAATTATCTACTGGTAATATGTAATAAAGGTATAACAACTTTCGCTTGTCAGTTATTCTTTTGCGGATTAAGGGATTTTGATTACACTTAGTGTCCAGCGGTGCAATTGAAAAAGCATAAAAGCATACAATCACACATTTCCTAACAGGCCAAATTTAGACTGGGAAGATGCTAAAGAAGCACTAAAAATTCAATAAATATAGTTATATACCTTGGCTGGAAACGGATGATTCGTTCTCAGATTGTTTGTCTTGCTCAGTCTTCTGGAAAAAGAAAGAAGTTGCAATGTCATAATTCTACCGCCTTTAGCCTATCACTATATCTGCTGTTTTTCGTTTGTGTTTCAAAACGGAAGTAAACAATTATATTCATCTAATAAAAAGCTTCCAGTCATGTCCGAAATCAACATTCATTCATAATCACAAAAATATATCAACAAAATTTCTAATTGGTCACTTCTCCTTTGAAGAAATATATTTTTTGACAATATTTTTGAAAAATATTGAAATCAAACTTTTTGGCTCTTAAAAGTAAATGTTGAAATCAAGAACGTATTGTATTATTAGAGTTACTACCCTTTCTTTGTAAACCATGGAATGTTTTGAAACAACATAAACGCTACACCGATCTGTCACTAAATATTTCAGATGAAAGTAAAGGTTTCCATCATAAAAACATGAAATCTGTTCTCAGTCCTTATGAAATTTTCACCTGTACTATCTTTAAGCTGAAGTATTCAAATGACCTCCCTTTGAATGAATGTGTTAATCTTAATAGACGCCTCTAATTGTAGTAAATCATTTGAAATTGCATAAGCAATTGTGCTGCTTGGAAAGTATAAAAATATATGTGCAGTTGTTCTACCTAATTTGTAGCCAGAATAATCAAAATTTGCATAAGGCTTAATTCTATGGCAAATAAGTGACCATTTAGAATTTTGTTCAGCGCGCATAGCGTCAGCAGTGAATCAGTGCTAATTTGCAATGTTTTAGATCGAAAATTTAACCTGTAAAATAGAAAAATATCATTACTTTGATATAGGGGTGGAGGTAATGGTTTCAGGATGGGCCTTTCTTCATAATGGTTCCTTACAACGGTGTCTTTCGACATCTATGGAATATATGTTAGTTTCATCATACATGTATACATGTAAGCTAAACGAACATTTTTATTGATGGATGATCACTAATGTTTTACTATCATAATACAGTCAAAGGGTTTGTTATGCCTTATTTTACCTTATGATATTAAAAATGATAAAGGGAGAAAACTGCTAATTAATAGCTCTGAGGCAGATATCAAAATTTAACTGTACACTGATTTTACATGGATTTAACGATAAGTAAAATTCATGGCTGTGTATTATCTCCATTTTATATGATTTGTCAGCGGAAGTCACTCACAGATATTTTTGCTGCAATGTGCTTCTGAAATCTTTTTAAAGGCCCCATTGCTCTATCAGCATGAAAATTTTTTATCGTGACGTATCGTTGCAAGCTTCTTGCCATGGTTTCGTCATTGTAAATGACCGCGATTAGCCAACTTTAAACCAGTGAAACATCATTGAGTTTCACATAAAGAGGTTCGAAAATTGATTTGGGTCATTTTAGTTGCCAACCAAAATGACCTACTTTCGATTTCATAAACAATGAAAAAATGGTAAAAATACAACGTACAGCTGTGGAGTCCCATTCACTGTACCGCATTTGTTTTTATTGCATCGCTCAACGGGGAGCCAGAAAAGGAAAACCGTTTTTTGTAGATCGATTTGTTGTCTTTCAAAAACGCGTTCCCCATGCCTTTTGCCAGGTAAATGGATCAATTTATGCACATCAACCCATATATACTGAAAGGATTTAAAAACTTCCACCCATAAATTTTGAATATCTAAAAAATGAATGCAGCTACGTCCACCAAAATTTTACATCATATATATTCTCTTATACCTGATTATATCAATATACCGAATCTGAAATCATTCAACCGAATCGGTCAGGAAAAAGCACGTGCTCCTCGTGTTCTTAAAACCGTTTACATGAGGATGAATAGCTTCATGTATACAGTTTTCTGATAAAACATTTCTCTTACAATATCAAATTGAATTTTAAAAGTTTGAACTCGGTCTGTGGCTTTATTTAGCCTACAGCGCCTAAATATCGCAAACAGGCAAAGAGTTTTTGGCCAGATAAATTCTGAATTTTCAAAAAGTGACGTCGCGTGACAATTTCATGTGTTAATTACGGCAATTTGAAATCTCAGACGACGTGCACGGTTTACAGGAAGTTCAAAAGACCGTCAGAAAAGCACCTAACCGAGATTAAAAACCAGAGGTCATGACGCTAACTAACGTCGACGCCGTCTCCGTAATAGGCTTTGCGCGACAGCATCATCCGCAATGATACTTGCAAATCAACGTGGATGACGTCACAATATTAAGACAGTAAGAAATGGTCGAAAAGAGTGTTGCATAAGATAACGCCGGCATCGTCTAATGCATTTCAGTGACGTAACGCTCTTTTACTGACGTCATTTAAGTAAATGATATGAATAAACTGCGTAATCTTTAAATTTGATAAGTTTCAAGCATTTTGTCGTTAAATATTCAACACTGTCATAAGTGAACAGATCAGCAGCCAGCAATAAAAAGTGGAAGTTTTTAAATCCTTTCAGTATATTATCAACAAACGTGAAGATTAAAGCGCTTTTCATAATGATTTGCGTTTAGACGTTTTTACCAGTTATAGGACTATGGAGATTTTAACAGTATATGTTAGAATTAAAAACAAGTCGTTCAGCATTTTAGGGTTTTCAGCGATATTTTATTTATTGTAATTTCATAACCTGATGATGGACGAAAATTGTAATCCTTGAAGTGCTAGCACAGTTAGGATTGGCGATAATTTTCTTCATGGTGTCTACCATCTTGCTGCATTTCTCTTTCAGACGGACTTCTTCTGCCAAAAAGGTAGCATAGTCTTAAACACGGCGCTCATTCTTAAAACCAATTTTCATATGACGTTCCTGTTACTTTCGCCCTGATTACTTAAAGTCTCCATAGTCCTACCAGATGTATAAAACGTCACAACACATATTGTTACGCAAAGCACTTCAACCTTCACTTTTGGTAATACAAGATGGCTAGATGTGCCTATATTGATCTCTATAGCGGGCAAAAGGTAGGGGGGCAGAAGTTTCAGAAGTTTCCCTGGTCACACGTTGAGTGATGCAATATAGATAAAACATGGCTAGACAGTGAATAGGGCCCCACGCTTGCACATTGTATTTTACTATTTTATGCAAGTTTATGGAATCGAAAGCATTACCTAAATCACTTTTTAAACCTTTTTATGAGAAATTCAAGTATGTTTTATTTGTTTAAACTTAACTTATCTTCGTCATTTACAATGATGAAACTATTGTGAGAAGCTTGCAGCAATACCTCACGATAAAAAGAGCAATGGAGCCTTTTAATCGTGTGACCACACGATTATTCTAGTGAAATAATGTCAACTTTAAACGCGATGAAATCAGACTGAAAACGGACACATGATAAAAATCAAACGAAACGTGAACTTGTGTCAATTTTTCCGTGTGTGTGTGCTTCTTTCCCTATTGGTTTTGAGAGCGGGATGTGGGATTTGAGTGTATTAATTCCTGATCATTGCCTCTCTTTTTACTTCTTGAGTAAAACCCTCTATCTCTAGTCCACAATTTCTGATAATTTACATATAGTAGTGCCACAGCAGAACTTTCTAAGTTGAAAATGATTCACTCCACTTTCAAACGGAAGCCACTCAAGCAGAAAAGAATTAAAAGTTGTTTCCTTAGTACATGTATTCGAAACCCTTTTTACTGAGGACTACTTTGATTGGTTTGGTCGAAGCCTTTTAGCCGCAGTATCTCTCTGGTATCAAGGGAAAGGATTAACTCCCTGTGGAAGCTGATTCTTCCCTTTGAGAGTAGCAGAACATTCTTTCAGGGCAGATTGATATGAGCCGCGACACGACAAAACCAAAAATGTGGTCGTGCGCCCAGCGCAGACTCAGAAGAGCCTGGGCATTTGCCCAGTGTGGGCAGACTCATTGTTAAGTGCTCAAAGGGTAGCTAAGGGTCTAAGCTACCTCCATGCGGACAGCGAAGACTCTGATCAGACTGGGCGGATGCCCAGGCTGATCTGAGTCTGCGCTGGGCGCACAACCGCATTGTTGGTTTTGTCGCGTCGCGGCTCATATGTAATACTCCTAAACGTGCTTGTTCGCATTAGTTTTTTACTTAAAATTATATTCTAACATGACGTGATCGTTTTCCCCATTGAACGTATGCATGGGAAGTGGCGTCGTGGAAACATTCTGATAAATCACTTCGAATACCTCGAGGTGTGCAAAAGGGCCTTTTGTCGACGTGTCCTTCTAAATAGTGCTTTATAAATAGTCTAGAAAACGTCGCAATATCCTTGCATTTGCATTCTTTATCATGTTAGAGTCGAAATAATTTTCCTTACCCGTGGCGTATTGCTGATTAGCACATGTGTTGTCGCTTGGATGCGAATATTTATTCACTCCGGTTTCTCCACAGTGAATAAATATTTCAAGATCTGTCCACCAACGTTAGGTGTTAACAAGTAGAGCTTTCACAAACAGCGTGGTCTACGCTCAGCAGCCATTAATAGTTTATGCTTATCAAATAAACCATTGCATATCTCAAAAGCCGACACCAAATATCCATTGGTGGATTTGAAGCACGGGTGCGCGTGGTGGTTTTCATACCAGTACGTGTTATGGTTGAAATGCAATTTGAAAGGCCATAAAATCAGAAGTTTACGTTGCAATACATTCTGCTTCCTTGTGGTCCGATGTGCGATTCTACAGTTTTTCGTATGACTGCTCACGACTTCTATGCGAACAGCGCTCATGACATATTTGCGAATAGCTGATGACCGTTCACGACATCTATGCGAATAGCGCTCACGCCATACGGGCAAACAGTTGCATAAAGGTCAAGCTGCATTGTGGGTAACTAATGACTGTACTTCCATTCAAAAACAATTACTCGATAGTCTTCGCCCATGTGCATAGACAATCAGCAAGGAATAATATTTCTTAAGTAACAATGTAAGAAAACTAACCGAAGCTGAGTCTCTGTCCTTGTAAGTTCTTGGAGGCGGCGCCGGGCTTGGCGGTGGAATAGTTGAAGCTGGTTTGGGAGGAAGCTTTGGTGCTTCTTAAAGGCAGAATACAATAAATATAAGAAAAAAAAACGATATGAGTAAATGGTGGACCAATTACAGGTACAGCCGATAAATATAGCGATTTTAAATTTAAAGTAATGTAAGTTTGATTATAGTCAAGTTGAATTAGCGGCTTAACCAAAAACATTATTTTATGTCTTTTATTTCCACTTAGTCTAGTGGATTAAATATGCAAACTACGTCGTAACGTTATACGTTGACGTCCATTAAAACGTCGCGTTTTCTAATGGCGAAATCGTGACGTTTTAGTGCAGAATTTGCTAATAAAATTCGGTTTTAGTGTCATATGATAAATAGAATCTTGCATTCGTGCTCCTGTATTATTGAATTTATTAAACTCGTTGGTGAAAACAATCAGATGCTCGGCAGAGCCTCGCATCTTATCTTTTTCCCCAACTCGTTTAATAAATTCAATAATACATGAGCACTCATGTAAGATCCTCTATCTTTCCAGTGTACAACAAGATGTTACATCATCCATGAAAGTATTTTGATCATTAGTCTCAACCATCGGGTTTTAGGTATTTAATTTTTGTTGGAGCCCAAGGTCGACGTTTACAACCGACACAAAGCTAAATAGGAGGACGTTAACGTCCAGTTCGTATTGCAACGAAACTCAACACCGGTGAAGGAGTGGTTGAATGTGACACTATGTGCATTTTATATTGATTTACAATCCGTCCAGTTATTTATTTTCTTTTCCTTATTTACTTATTTATTTGCTTTTATTTATCTCGCTACTAGGAGAGCCATTGTCGCAGACACTTGCAGCATTCTGTCAGTTAACTGTCAAAGAGAATTATCCGCAGGCTTTTGATGGACTTTACAACGTTACTAACTAGACATGGCCAGTAGATGAAATAGTGGACCGGCTTTTTAAACAAAAAAGCACTTGACTGAAGGCTGTTAATCTGACTTACTGCTTAGTTGCGTGTTTGTCCATCGATTCTTTAGACTAAGTGTGTTTTACCACATACATTACTTTACGACGGAGAAGTTCCGATTAAAGAATGAGCAAAGATTAAACTGACCTTCTTGCAATACCTTATTGGTATTCTTGTCAGATCGCCCAACGACCACCTTCCATTGTTTGACCTTGTTGTCATCTGTTTGGGAAGGAGGGATATGTATGTGGATATGTAAATGATGGACGTCCGATGAAACCGAAGCATTTACAAGCACTGAAACAGACATTCAGGGCCATAGTCTTTTAAAATTGGTGTAGAACAGTTGAATAAGGGTGAGTTTCTGAATAGATAAACAGTACTGCGCTGGTTTTCTCTTAACGCTGAAATGTAACTAAATATAAGTGACAGTTAAAAACTTATAATTGTTAAGAAATCATCAAACTTCTATTGTAGTGGCTTCGTTTTCAAAGTTGTTGAGTGAAGCAGATCTTTGTTTGATGTGTAAAATCCAGTATCTAATTGTAGAAATTTAACCAAGAGAATTTTATCTCTTCATCTTCGAAATGAAAACTGACTAATTCATGCTAGCTCAGCATATTTGACATCTTAAAATCTGTAATCTTGATCAACAAACTTACAAAAAAAAGCGAAAACAAAATTAAAATGGTCATTTTTCGCGAACTTTCCGATGATTGTATTGGTTTATAAGATAAGACATTTGTAAAGGCAAGACCAAAATGAACTAAACTATTCTTTTACTCGGCATGAATATACTTCTGGTGGTGTACCCAGTCAGCTTACCCTCCTCGAGATGGGGCAAATCTTAGAAAGGATAGAATGGCAACAGTTCTAACGTTATAAAACCAAACGGCATAAATATTGCTCCATCAGGCTGGAAGGATGATACGGCGTGATTAGGCAACTCTATCGCCGTAAAATGGGGAAAAGTTGGAATCGATATACACTGTACCTGTAAAACAAGAGCTCCGCTGAGCGGGGCAATATACGCCCGTTGGGGCTTAACGTTGGAAAGACAACAAGAGATGACAGAACTTTTGTCAGTAGCTTAAATCTTCAATAATAAGGCAGATATAAAACTACAAAACAAACGAAGCTAATATGAAATTCCTAGACAAAAATTACTAAGGGGGGTAATTCCATCAGCACTGAAAGTAGGATTATGGTTCTTGTTTTCTGCATATCGTCTGATATTTGTACAAACTTTCATGAAGAAATCTAAAACGGTTTTCAAGATATGGAGCAGACACGAAATTACTATATGAAAAATACAAAGGTGCATAATTCCGTCAAAACTGAAAGTAGGGTTATGGTTCTTTTTCTCTGCACATTGTCTGATGATGCTTCATATTGTATAAAGTTTTATAAACTTTTATGAAGAAATCTATACGGTTTTTGAGATATGGAGCGGACAAATAAGGTTACCTTTTGAACTTTGACCTCTAAGTGTGATCTTGACCTTCGTCGAACATTGTTGAAATACGAGTTCTGCAAGTTGCCTTTATAAGGTGAACATTGGACTCAAGTTTCAAAAGAATCTTTCAAGAGGTTAAGAAGATATGGAGTGGACACGAATTTAAAACAAAAGTACAATACAAAAAAAACAAGGGGCGTAATTTTGTTAAAAGTGAAAGTAGGGTTATGGTCCTTTTTCTCTGCACATCGTCGGATGGTGCTTCATAATTATACAAACTTTCATGAAGAAACAGTTTTCGAGATATGGAGCGGACACGAAGCTTACATGGAATTACTATATGAAAAATACAAAGGGACATAAAACCGTCAAAAATGAAAATAGGGTTATGGTTCTTTTTCTCTGCACATCGTCTGATGGTGCTTTATATTTTAACAACCTTTCATGAAGAAATCTTTAACGTGTTTCAAGATATGAAGCGGACACAAAATTTTACATTTTGACCTCTAAGTGCGACCTTGACCTTTGTCGGACATCATTGAAGTATTAGTTCTGCACATCGTCTTGATAAGGCAAACATTTGACTCAAGTTTCAAAAAACCTTCCAAGTGGTTAAGGAGATATGTAGCGGACACGAAAAGTTAACGGACAGACGGACGGACGGACAGACGGACGGATGGAGGTCACGACATAGTACGACCCGTCTTCGACGGGCGTATAAAAATCAAAAGCAATATACTCATATTATTGAAGATTCAAGTGAAAGCATCTAGACAGAAATGATAATTAAAAGCCCTTTCACCTTCAAGTTTGAAGACCGTATGTCAATCGACAGCCATACAACGTGTCATACAAGGGGCATTTCAGAAAGTCTGTAATTGATATCTGTGTTTCCTATTGTTTGATATTTATCAGTGACTCTATGTATCACTGGAAAGTTAAATTCAAGTCCTTTAGACTGGTGAAAGTAAGTGCACTTAGTACTAATTAACCGCTAAGGAGGTCTAATTTAAAGAGTAACTACATTCAGGAACTGACTGAATCAGATCCCAAACCCTATCCCCAACATCAAAGGGAAAGATTGACAAAGACATTCCTAAGCCTGCCCAGGAATATTGTGGTTATGTTAACTAACCGTCCCGACATGACCGTAGCTGTTTACCATGGACTTTAATACAACAACAACAACAACAACAACCTTTAGAATGGAAGCGTTAAAAGAATTTCCAAGTCACTCTTGTATTACAGCACGTGTTGATACGTCATATAGATCTGGATACAAAAACTATATATTTTCATTGAAAGTTTCTTGTATTCTTATGTTGTTTGCTCAATTAGACAATGGTATATGTAAGGAAAAACTCTGAGTATTTTTCTTTAATTAATTAGTTAAATGGGAAAGGTATACAAAAATCCTTCCCAGATTATAAAGAAATAATACAATAAACGGTAGTTTTTCTCCGCTATGCGGTTATACTTGCCAAATTGTGATAAATGCCTCATCTATTATCAATATGATGATTTACTTACTTACATCAATTTTCAACAAATGACAGTCATTTTTATAGCGGAATAAAGGATCCATCATTTTTTATACGATTGACATCATATGACTGATGCAACTGGATGAGGTATGCGCAAACACACGCCGGAAGTTGTAAAGTAGCAGCCATTAATGTAAAATATAGAGTACCTTCTAACAAAACACACAGTCAAAATGTATTTGAATGTGACAAATTCATTGTTTTTAAAAGGTCACCTTTCACCTTCAAAAACATATTTTTAATGTCACCAAATTGCTCAAATCACAGGTTTTGCAATCTTACTTACGTTTTGTAGGCGAGCCTCCGAACAAAATTTCATCTTCAAATCTAGTATAATTTTTTCTTCTAGAGATTATTATAATGGCTTATGTATTAAAGAATATCTAGCATATAGCATATAAATCAACAGAAATTAAAACCAACAAATTGAAAATATATAAAAAGTAATAACTGTTAGTGATAATGCAAGAAATATTTTGTAAAATATATCCAATTATCAAAATGTCTTTCTTTCTTTTTTCCTTTTTTTTGTATGTTTCCTTTTTGCATTTTTATCCTCTTTCTTTGATTTCTTTCAGGTTTATAATTAATGATTATTCTTCTACAGCAAATCAACAAATTATATTTTACAAATTTTAGAATATAGTACAATATAACTTCAATGGCTCGAACCCTGATGGCTCGTTCACCCTGCCTGGCTAGAACTCTTTTCTTGATCCCTAGAGGTCACTTTATATGGAAACTAACCCTGAATGGCTAGAACTACCCTTAGTTGGAACTAATTTTCATGGTCCCAAGCCTGTTCGAGTCATTGAAGTTCTACTGTATTCTGATCCCTTACATTTTGAGTGATTCATGAATATATCTCACTGGGGACCCACAAAGGCAGGCAGTAGTTTCAGCACTGCATTGTTTTATGACCCTAATAATGAGGTGATGAGGATGTGCCTTTGATTTTTTTATCACTCGTTTATTGGAGGGGATATGATCGTGGAGGAGGGGGCGGGGGCGGTCGAAAAGATAGAGCAAAATCCAAGCCTTTATAGGAGTATTTATTGAAAAAAAGCATGACAAATTAAATTTTTCAGTTTCATATCTGCAATCAAATACACTTTCACATAATATGCCATCAAAACCGAGGTTCAAACAGCTTGCTATATATTTCAAGCTTGCACAAGTAGAGATGTCATAAGAAATGCACATTGCTCGGACCATGATTAGCCTGTCTTGTGAGGTAAATCTTACGGGTTTTTTTTTAATACAATGACTATCAGACTGAAACATTTTCAGTACAACAGACAAGACAATTGACAATCCACAGCTGTTTGTATTTAGAGTTAAGAAAGTATGAACAGGTCTTCACATAAATATATTGTTCATTTTCGCTCAGTGTCTGTATCCTCACAACAGATGTTTTATTAGACCTATTTTTCAAACAAATGCAGTGTCTATTTTTTTTTCTTTATGAGTAAAGTTTGTTTGGGGTGATCTACAAGCTTAGACTCAAAATTTAAAAATCGGTTAACATGCCTATGAATGGCAGACGTATTTCTGAAATGCCCCCGGTATAACTGGCAAAAAGAAGGAATGAATGATATGTTTTGGAAAATCGACAAACCTCTCCACTTAATACTATTTTGTCCCCTTAAGCAATGACGTAGAAGAATGGGATCCTGTGTAGGCACACTGAGATTGTTACCATACATTAAAGTTTACGATAACGAAAGAAGGTCATTTTGGTCGCCAACTAAAATGACATAAATAGTTTTCCAACATTTATTTGAGACACCCAAGGACATTTATAATGCCAAAACTATTGTGAAAAAGCTTTCACGATATCTAATGATGACATATTGCATTACTTTGTCTCACTGGGCAGACAATAGGACATGTAACGAATACCTTCGTCTTTGGATTTTGCTATTGTTTCATTGTGGTTTTGTGTTTCTATTTCAAGTTTCACATATTCATCGCTACCAATGTCTACACGACTGGGTACTAAATATTCATCGTCCTCTACTGTAGGCTGTTTAATTGTCGGATTAGTATTTGAAACGATTTCTTCTTCTTTCGCTGAAAAAGACATTACGAAAGAGTTAATGAGAATAATAACCACCCAAAGTACCGTTTATTACATTCACGTAGGTTCAAGTCATCTAAAAATGAGCCGCGACACGACAAAACCAACAATGTGGTTGTGCGCCCAGCGCAGACTCAGATCAGCCTGGGCATCCGCCAAGTCTGATCAGAGTCTCCACTGTCCGCATGGAGGTAGCCTAGACCCTTAGCTACCTTTTAAGCGCTTAGCTCAGAATCTGCTTGGACTGGTGGATGCCCTGGCTGATCTGAGTCTGCACTGGGCGCTTGTCGTGTCGCGGCTCAAATGATGAAATTGTGAAAAATATGAAACAACATCTTTTTCCTAAAATAGGTATACACTGTAATAATATCAGTAATAATAATGTGAGCATCATTTTATTACTGTTGTATTATTATTGTTATTATAAATAATATTGTTATTATTTTAATCCTTCTTAATATTATTGTTGTTATTACAGTCGAACCTCACCGGCTCGAACTCGGAAGGCTCGAACACCATGTTTCGGTCGAACTGACTTTCCAGTCCCGGCAAAATCCCTATCCATTTTAACTAAACATGCCACACTTGGCTCGAACAACGATGGCTCGAACGTTCGAACTCAAAGTCTGGTCCCTAGAAACCAATTTCTATGTAAAAAGACCGCGGTGGCTCGCACCTATTTCCTAATAAAACATGACCTCATATATTGAAACGTTCTTTTTTAAACTGTGGACTGACTGTGGGAATGGAACTGCGCGTTAACCAGGCGTGTACCTGTTGTGTCCGGTGCACTGTTTCTATGTTGAGTATCTGTCGACATCTTGGTACTAGGAACTAACTCTCTTGTAACTTTTGGCTTGGGTTTAAGTACTGGAGGCCTGAGATTTTTCTTACTTTTGCCGAACATTCTGTAGACATTGTTAACTATGCATCTGCAAAATTATGTACTGGCATTCATAAGTATTTATATTGATATGATTTCCTGTCGAATATAATAATGGAAAATCAAAGGGCCAACTAAGTGAAATATAGCAATAAGAAGTTCCAATTATTATTGACTATATGGGCTCTATCATATTCAAATACCCTGTTGAAGTTTTATACATGCAAGACTGTTGGTTGAATAACGAGATCAGACCCTAGCGAGGGAGGCTGAACATGGTCTACACTGACGGGTAGGATTATTTATAACTTATCTGGTATTTGAACAGATTTATTCGGAAAGACAAGTAATCTTGTTGATCGAATGCTTCAGTCATATTATGCAGCAGTCCAGTTAAACTTGGTTTTAACAAAGAAATGTACGGTGTACTAAGAGGGTCAAAAGCACTGATAAGGGTCGACAAGTATTTCTGAAATGCGGGTCGAACCCGTAGATTAACGGGTCCAACCGTGTTTTACAGATTTACTTGCATTGTATTTTACGGGTCGACCTGTAAATTTACGGATCAACCCGTAAAGATGCGGGTCGACCCGTCTTTCAGAAATATTGGTCGACTCGTATGGTGCTTTTGACCAGGTTGGTACACCATAAAAACCAATGATGATCATAGAACAGGGCCATAAAATATCCGCATACACATTGTACAGAATGAAGGATGTAAAGCATAAATTTATACTGCAGGTTGTATTTGGGTTACAAAAACATAAAGATAAAACAGCATGTGTATTGTTGTTCAGTTGGTTTCATATATACACAGCCTATAAAAAACTTGTTTGTCAAAATGTTTATTACCAGATTATTTTCATTCTTCTTAGAAAAATAACGCGCGGGTAAATGTAAAGAAGAATATATTTGAGCCGCGACACGACAAAACCAACAACGTGGCTGTGCGCCCAGCGAAGACTTAGATCAGCCTGGGCAGCCGCCTAGTTTTATCAGACTCTTTATTAAGTGCTCAAACGGAAGCTAAGGGTCTAAGCTACCTACGTGCGGACAGCGAAGACTCTGATCAGACTGGGCGGATGCCCAGGCTGATCTGAGTCTGCGCTGGGCGCAAAACCATATTGTTGGTTTTCTCGTGTCGCGGCTCATATTTATCATCGCATTACTCCTTAAAACCGCAGGGGGGAACAAATGAATACTTTCAAGGAACTAAAATTTCCTCAACTTCCGTTGGGACACGTAAAAAGGGGATCCTCCATGCATACGCCAACCACCAAAACTTCGGACCAGCCGTGCGCAACTTTCTACGCCACCTCGAGTAATGTGTGAATTCAGTTGGATATTTGCGGCCAGCATAGAAAATAAGGGTGCTGATCGAAAATGTAAAAATGACCGCACTGTTTTACTTCCTATTTGAATAAAAATTATAAGAGTGAAATGCTGAATAATTGTAGTTTTCGGAATGAACACGGAATATTTTCATTTTCCGAAAAAAAGTGACATATGCGGGTAAAAACTTTGATCAACGCAGTAAAAAAGTCATGATTTACTATATATTGTATACATTTTGATGGTAGTCAACTTAAACTAAAAAATGACCGCGGTATTTCTTACGCAATCTTTTCAAAAATTATATCAGGCTGTTTGCAAATTAATGCGGTTTTCGAAATGAACACGGAAAAATGGATTTGAATATAAGGAAAAATAAAATAAGAAGGACAAGATGACTTGCCCATATCTCGTAGTGTATTTCATTACCTGCTCGATTCGCGAATATCGATTATCGATTTTTAAACAGTGGCGTGGAAAGTTATCCATGATGCAAATACGCGCAGTCTCATCACGCTATATATACGGACAAAGCGGAATCTGCATTCACAAAACGAAGACTCTAGCTACGCTATAATGATTGACAGCCTGGGGCCGCATTCATAAAACGACTTAAGTGGTTGCTATGCTGTTGCTAAGGCTAAAATTCTTTGAATGAGATTCCCTACAACAATGAAATTTTGCACTGGAGGAACAGTCTGAAAAAGACTATTCCTCCAGAGCAAATTTCATTGTTGTTGGGAATCTCCTTTATAGAAATTTAGCCTTAGCAACTGCATAGCTACCACTTAAGGTGTTTTATAAGCACGGCACCTGATTTTATGATTTGCTGTTCGCAGTTACTTTAAGACACTTTTCGTGAGACGCATTCTCTATATTCAGACCACAAGATAATGTAAATAAATTCTAGATTTTGTTGAAGACACTATGTTAGATTATGCAAAATATATTAAGCAATTGTTTATACCCCCATTCCACTGGATGACGCTTTGACTACGCTCATGGCGCTTCTTCAAAATTTTCAAAATCGCCGCAGAAGCGTAGGCATTTGCCAAAACTTGAACTTGGGACTTGTGCGCTTCCAGTACAATGTACGCTGCCAGTACACTTCTTATACGATCTCGCTACGCTAGTCACGATGCTGCCGCAATTTAGCTGCTCTTCTGCCACGCTTGACAGACTTCAAGGGCGCTTCTAATATCTGCCAATACGGCAAAGGATTTCAAGCTACGCTTGATCTACGCTTATAATACTTCACGATGCATTTGCGATCGTGCTACGACCTAAGTGCTGGAGCTGCGCTCATACTGCGTTCGTGTTGCGCTTTGTTACCGCATCTATGTAAATCGGCGGATATCGGGGTTCAGCAGAAGTTAGCCACCATCCTTCGAACAAGATTGATAATATAATAATTCCAGTGGCTATGCTCCAGCTGGCAATCATGAACTAGTGACTTCATACACTTCGTCTTGTTCTGCTTGCTGTTCAGGCTCAGCTGGGGCCTCTGCTCGGCGTTCTGAAGGGCGCATGTCTGGCTCAGTTTAGAGAGTACGAGCCTGGGGAGCAAGAGTTGGAATGCCCTCTCCTGTGGTAAACGCTGCGTGAAAATAGTCTCCTGGCCAAGCCTGGGTGTGGATGTCGCCTTCTGCTTTTGACGGAGGTGGCATCTTGAACGAAAAATGAGAATCGAGTTCTGAAACGGTTTTGAGCGCGAGATTTAATGACGATCGCCGTGGAAACGCGACGTTTTCATACCCGGTCGCCATAAGAGCAGAGGAAAAGCAGATAAAGCGCCTATGGCGCAGCGGAAGCGTCGTGGTTGCGCAATTCATAAATCATAGAGTCGCAGCGGAAGCGGCAAGAGCGCCACGAGAGCGTACAGAACGCAACGGGAGCACAGAAGCGTAGCAGAAGCTAAGCGGGGTCGTGGACGAATCACCAGCTGTCAGCGAGATTCCACTGCGCTGGTGCTGCGTTGCCTGCTACTGCTGCTTTCATGTATTTCATGCTGCGCTGTTACTGCGCTTTTGTTGTGCTTTGTGTCCACGGCGATACCGCTACGTAAATTTTGAGCAAGGTCAAAACAAGCGTCGTGACTTGGCAATCATGTCGCTTCAGATACGCTTTCACTGCGACCTAGAAGCTTCTGCTACGCTGCTGCAGTTTCTGCTGCGGTTCATGGCGTTACATCTAAAATTTTGAAGCGCAGCAGAAGCGCCGTCCAGTGTAATGGGGGGTTTAGATTTTATATAATTTTTCAACTACCAAAAATAAATGTTATCCGATAGACCAGTATTTTGGTCAATATACATGTATGTTATAACAAAACAGGAACTATAGCTTCAGGTCGGAAAATTGAACATACGAAAAATGTAGAAGGGGTCTGACGCACAAATCACACCCTATTTAACTAATGCAACTTTCGGAGAAAACGTTTCCTTGCTTAATTTTAATTATCCCTGATATGCTTTAATGCATTTACATAATTAAATGCATGCATAAAAGGTTTGAAAGCATGAACATCCCAACAACACTGTCGGCTTCATTGACGTCATTTTGTCAGTCTTCAGTAAAACACACAAGAATTTTGGGGCGTTTCATTTGAGTAAAAACAGCAGTCCTTCAAAAAAAATTAATACGAGATGGTAGGCCACTTCACGGAGAATTGATCCACTGAGCTGTAGTAACGTAACGTTTCTGTGAGAAACTAAAGACGTTAGCCTTGGCATTTTTGCTAATTTCCATTTGCTAAGAAGAATGATTTTTGTTTTTTGAGATGCTTATTCACTTTATTTCCAGAAATTAAACATTTCTAGATAGTAAACAATTGCATAAAAATAAATGATTGCACAAATACTGCATAAGAACGCCTTTTCAGTATGATACTGTCGAAGTTAAGACACAAACGTCAAATTATCGGTTTTCTAAATGTTTTCTTCGTGGCATTGTCCTTTGCAAAAGTGGTTGAAAATTATGGCGGTGTGCCCATTTATCATATGACGTCGCTTCTGAGAGTGTAATAAAGCCATGCATTAAATGCAATAATCCACTAGTGGATTAAATATGCAAATAACGTCGTAACGTTATACGTTGACGTCCATAAAAACGTCGCGTTTTCTAATGGCGAAATCGTGACGTTTTAGTGCAAATTCTGCTGATAAAATGCGATTTCAGTGTCATATGATAAATAGAATCTTGCATTCGTGCTCCTGTATTACTGAATTTATTAAACTCGTTGGGGAAAACCGATAAGATGCTCGGCATAGCCTCGCATCTTATCTTTTTCCCCAACTCGTTTAATAAATTCAATAATACATGAGCACTCATGTAAGATCCTCTATATACATTATATCTTAAATCAATAAACCGTGAGTGCCCCAATATTTGATGCTAGCCAGTTCATTGCTTTGAAGAGGCAAATGTTGATATTAATAAAAAAAACAATAAAGAAATTTATTTTACCGCAATGTCAGACTGGAATTTACAGTCGGTCCTTATTCAAAACACCTCACATACATTCTATCCTAAAGTGAAGTTATTCACTAGCAGCATTAAATGACATAATCCAGGAAGTAGAATAAATTGGGATACCTAAAATTTACATTTGAGCCCCGACGCGAGAAAAGTGCGCCCAGTGCAGACTTAGATCAGCCTTGGAATCAAACCAGTCTGAGCAAGCTCTTCGCTAAGCACTTAAAGGCCCCATTGCTCTATCAGCATGAAAAAATTTATCATGAGGTATCGCTGCAAGCTTTAAAACGTCTCCCCGTACATCATCCATAATGCAGATTTTATTTTTTTTTTCGTGCTTTGAGGTCAGAGGATAGATTCTGAAAAATCTGAAATTTTAGATTGGTTTATACTCATATTCTAAGCCATCATTTTATATATTATTTGGACCTTTTTTGATACTAATCAGTCTTTGAATCGGCTGCCCAATTGAGATTATGAAATTACAGTATGCTCTTCTCTGGTTTCGTCACCAGATATTGTCAGGGTCACTGAAGAGGCTTTATTAGCCGAAACTACGTAGTCTGGCCCATGTTCCTTCTTATGAATGTATTCTCTGCTCTTGAAGGAACTCTTTTAGATTTTAATTTTACCTCACTGCAGCTGGTGTTGTGCCGTGTGGCGGCCGTAAAACGTCTCCCCGTACATCATCCATAGTGCAGATTATATTTTCTTTTCGTCCTTTGAGGTCAGAGGATAGATTCTGAAAAATCTGAAATTTTAGATTGGTTTATACTCATATTCTAAGCCATCATTTTATATATTATTTGGACCTTTTTTGATACTAATCAGTCTTTGAATCGGCTGTCCAATTGAGATTATGAAATTACAGTATGCTCTTCTCTGGTTTCGTCACCAGATATTGTCAGGGTCACTGAAGAGGCTTTATTAGCCGAAACTACGTAGTCTGGCCCATGTTCCTTCTTATGAATGTATTCTCTGCTCTTGAAGGAACTCTTTTAGATTTTAATTTTACCTCACTGCAGCTGGTGTTGTGCCGTGTGGCGGCCGTAAAACGTCTCCCCGTACATCATCCATAGTGCAGATTATATTTTCTTTTCGTCCTTTGAGGTCAGAGGATAGATTCTGAAAAATCTGAAATTTTAGATTGGTTTATACTCATATTCTAAGCCATCATTTTATATATTATTTGGACCTTTTTTTGATACTAATCAGTCTTTGAATCGGCTGTCCAATTGAGATTATGAAATTACAGTATGCTCTTCTCTGGTTTCGTCACCAGATATTGTCAGGGTCACTGAAGAGGCTTTATTAACCGAAACTACGTAGTCTGGCCCATGTTCCTTCTTATGAATGTATTCTCTGTTCTTGAAGGAACTCTTTTAGATTTTAATTGTACCTCACTGCAGCTGGTGTTGTGCCGTGTGGCGGCCGTAAAACGTCTCCCCGTACATCATCCATAGTGCAGATTATATTTTCTTTTCGTCCTTTGAGGTCAGAGGATAGATTCTGAAAAATCTGAAATTTTAGATTGGTTTATACTCATATTCTAAGCCATCATTTTATATATTATTTGGACCTTTTTTGATACTAATCAGTCTTTGAATCGGCTGTCCAATTGAGATTATGAAATTACAGTATGCTCTTCTCTGGTTTCGTCACCAGATATTGTCAGGGTCACTGAAGAGGCTTTATTAACCGAAACTACGTAGTCTGGCCCATGTTCCTTCTTATGAATGTATTCTCTGCTCTTGAAGGAACTCTTTTAGATTTTAATTTTACCTCACTGCAGCTGGTGTTGTGCCGTGTGGCGGCCGTAAAACGTCTCCCCGTACATCATCCATAGTGCAGATTATATTTTCTTTTCGTCCTTTGAGGTCAGAGGATAGATTCTGAAAAATCTGAAATTTTAGATTGGTTTATACTCATATTCTAAGCCATCATTTTATATATTATTTGGACCTTTTTTGATACTAATCAGTCTTTGAATCGGCTGTCCAATTGAGATTATGAAATTACAGTATGCTCTTCTCTGGTTTCGTCACCAGATATTGTCAGGGTCACTGAAGAGGCTTTATTAACCGAAACTACGTAGTCTGGCCCATGTTCCTTCTTATGAATGTATTCTCTGCTCTTGAAGGAACTCTTTTAGATTTTAATTTTACCTCACTGCAGCTGGTGTTGTGCCGTGTGGCGGCCGTAAAACGTCTCCCCGTACATCATCCATAGTGCAGATTATATTTTCTTTTCGTCCTTTGAGGTCAGAGGATAGATTCTGAAAAATCTGAAATTTTAGATTGGTTTATACTAATATTCTAAGCCATCATTTTATATATTATTTGGACCTTTTTTGATACTAATCAGTCTTTGAATCGGCTGTCCAATTGAGATTATGAAATTACAGTATGCTCTTCTCTGGTTTCGTCACCAGATATTGTCAGGGTCACTGAAGAGGCTTTATTAGCCGAAACTACGTAGTCTGGCCCATGTTCCTTCTTATGAATGTATTCTCTGCTCTTGAAGGAACTCTTTTAGATTTTAATTTTACCTCACTGCAGCTGGTGTTGTGCCGTGTGGCGGCCGTAAAACGTCTCCCCGTACATCATCCATAGTGCAGATTATATTTTCTTTTCGTCCTTTGAGGTCAGAGGATAGATTCTGAAAAATCTGAAATTTTAGATTGGTTTATACTCATATTCTAAGCCATCATTTTATATATTATTTGGACCTTTTTTGATACTAATCAGTCTTTGAATCGGCTGTCCAATTGAGATTATGAAATTACAGTATGCTCTTCTCTGGTTTCGTCACCAGATATTGTCAGGGTCACTGAAGAGGCTTTATTAGCCGAAACTACGTAGTCTGGCCCATGTTCCTTCTTATGAATGTATTCTCTGCTCTTGAAGGAACTCTTTTAGATTTTAATTTTACCTCACTGCAGCTGGTGTTGTGCCGTGTGGCGGCCGTAAAACGTCTCCCCGTACATCATCCATAGTGCAGATTATATTTTCTTTTCGTCCTTTGAGGTCAGAGGATAGATTCTGAAAAATCTGAAATTTTAGATTGGTTTATACTCATATTCTAAGCCATCATTTTATATATTATTTGGACCTTTTTTGATACTAATCAGTCTTTGAATCGGCTGTCCAATTGAGATTATGAAATTACAGTATGCTCTTCTCTGGTTTCGTCACCAGATATTGTCAGGGTCACTGAAGAGGCTTTATTAGCCGAAACTACGTAGTCTGGCCCATGTTCCTTCTTATGAATGTATTCTCTGCTCTTGAAGGAACTCTTTTAGATTTTAATTTTACCTCACTGCAGCTGGTGTTGTGCCGTGTGGCGGCCGTAAAACGTCTCCCCGTACATCATCCATAGTGCAGATTATATTTTCTTTTCGTCCTTTGAGGTCAGAGGTTAGATTCTGAAAAATCTGAAATTTTAGATTGGTTTATACTCATATTCTAAGCCATCATTTTATATATTATTTGGACCTTTTTTGATACTAATCAGTCTTTGAATCGGCTGTCCAATTGAGATTATGAAATTACAGTATGCTCTTCTCTGGTTTCGTCACCAGATATTGTCAGGGTCACTGAAGAGGCTTTATTAGCCGAAACTACGTAGTCTGGCCCATGTTCCTTCTTATGAATGTATTCTCTGCTCTTGAAGGAACTCTTTTAGATTTTAATTTCACTATAGTTTCGTAATTATAAATGACCGTGATTAGCCAGTTTTCAAAAATTAAAACTTCATTGAGTTTCACATAAAAATGATTTGAAAACTTATTCGGGTCATTTTAGTTGGCCTACTTTCGATCTCATAAAATGGTAAAAATACAAAGTACTAGCGTGAAGCCCAGATCGCTATTCCGCCTATGTTTATATAGCATTGCTAGACGGGAAACCAGAACAGGAAATTGTATTTTGTTGAGCGATTAGTTATTTTTCAAAAACTTATTTTCTCTACTTTTTGCTAGCTATATGACTAAATATACGCTCATAAACCCGCATTTCATTACCAAATGTGAAGGTTGAACCGCTTTTAACAATATTTTGAGATCTGATGTTTTGACCACTGATAAGACTATGGAGACTTTAACGGGTAGCTAAGGGTCTAAGCTAGCTCCATGCGGACACCGAAGACTGATCAGACTGGACGGATGCCCATGCTGATCTGAGTCTGCGCTGGCCGCACAACCACTTTGTTGGTTTTCTCGTGTGGCGGCTACTGAATTTAAGAACAGTTCAGTATGTATATCGGGTATCTTAGAGTATTTTTAAGTCTTTTGCGAGGTGTCAATCGCCTAAAATGAGCCGCGGCACGTCAAAACAAACTCAGTGGCATGTGCGCCCAGCGAAGACTCAGAGCAGCCTGGGCATCCGTCCAGTCTTATCAGAACATTCGCTCATCCTTAAAGTGTAGCTAAGGGTGTAAGCTACCCCCATGTGGACAGCGAACTCTGATCAGGCTGGGTGAGTCTTTGATGGGCGCACATACCACTTTGTTGGTTTTGTCGTGTCACTGCTTATATAGCGATGAATAAAAGGTGAATGTTTCCCATAGCCTAATAGCCGTAGGGGCAGTGGGGTTAGAGACCCACTGTATCTTGTGCACAGCTGATGAAAGGCGGAGCCCATCCCTCTCCTTTCGCTGCCTTATCCTTTCCTAATTCGAAAAAGGTACCCATTTACTGCTCGGTTGACAGAGAGAGTTTTCCAGCCGTCGGATGGCGATGGTGAGCCGCGAACTCACGACCCTCCGGCGACTTTCTGCACATTAACCAAGCCACTCTAACCACTCGGCCACCGCGCCTCTCTACGATGAATACTAAAGAGTTAATAGAAAGGTCCAGGGTGTTCCACAGGGTTTTCCAGAAAATACAAACCACAAAAAAATGTCATGAGTTGTTTGTTAAAAAAGGAACTCTTTGTCATAGGCCTAACCAAGAAAATGAGAGACCCATGCGAGCCATAAGTACCGGCTACATACGATTATACAAGCAATTCTGTTGTTTGGTATAATGTTGTTTGTCCAGTAATGCCAGTGTTTCCTTGGTACGAAACCATATCAGGTATATTGCCGCAGTGTTCAGTCAGCTCCCGATATCTCGATCACTGATATCTCAAAGTATCTTCTTATATCAAAGAATTCATTTCCTATTTCTATTTGCATTTCAACTCCTGTTATCTCAAACTACTGATATCTCAAAATAAATTTTCTGGTACCAGAAAATTTACTTTGAGATATCAGTAGTTTGGGCTGAAGTTCAACTTCGAGATATTTAGAGTTGACTGTATATTGTGTTTTATACCTGTTATACCTGTGGTCACCGCCTTAAGTGCAGCATAGGGGTTAAGCGACTGAGTCATTAAAATCTCAATATATTTCCCGAAAATGTCTGTCAGTAGTCTTTTTAAATCAGTTCACTGAAGCACTTGTTATAACTTGCTCTGGAAGTTGATTCCACCCATTTATTTCTCGGTGACTGAAGAAGTTCTGTCTGATTTTTAATCTTGACCGAGGTTTATTTAGCATCAGGGAGTTTCATCTTGTTACAGATAAATAGAGAATACCATGTTAGTGTCTTTTGATATCAAGTTTATCAGGCGAGACCAGAAACAGCGTCGGAATGGCGAGGCTTGCCGAGCCAGTCCGACATGTTTCTGGTCGAGCCTGATAAACTTGATATCAAAAGACACTTACGTGGTTTTCTATTTATCATGCATCATTAGAAGATTTTACGGCGTAAAGAGCGGCAAACAAATGATAAGCAAACGCAGTTTTGTTCGAACTTGCTTACGTTGCGAATGCGTTATGACGTAAGTCGGTGACGTCAATTAACCAATCGAATGCTGATATCACGGCCAACCTCAGTGTGTAGCCAATCGTCTTCAGAGATCGCTCTAAAGGCATCGCCTGATAACACTGGCGCAAGCGCAGTTCTAATGTGACATGATATGACATCATGTTATCATACCCCTGTTATCAGGTGAATTTTGCAGCAGATGCATGATAAGATGTTTTGAGAAAAGACTTTATCATGCACCTGCTGCAAGATTCCACTGATAACAGGGGTATGATAACACAATGTGATATCATGTCACTGTAGAACTGCGCTTGCGCGAATGTTATCAGGTCATGTCTTTAGAAGCGATCTCAGAAGACGATTGGCTTTATACTGACGTTGGCCGTGATATCAGCGTTCGATTGGTTACTTGACGTCACCGACTTACGTCACAACGAATTCGCGAGGTCAACAAGTTCGAACAAAACTGCGTTTGCTTATCATTTGTTTGCCGTTCTTTACGCCGTAGAATCTTCTAATGATGCATGATAAATAGAAAACCATGTAAGTGTCTTTTGATATCAAGTTTATCAGGCTCGACCAGAAACACATCGGACTGGCTCGGCAAGCCTCGCCATCCCTACGGTGTTTCTGGTCTCACCTGATAAACTTGATATCAAAATACACTAACATGGTATTCTCTATATTGATGGAAAAGCCTTCTATTCCTTTAAGTGTTTTAAAAGTTTCAATAAGGTCACCTCGATGTCGTTTAAGTTCCTGATATGATAGATGACTGATTCCAGAAATCAACTTAGTAGCTCTATGCTGGACTTGTTCAAGAAGCTCGATATCTTTTATTAATGATATGTTTGTGAAGTTGGCTGCCAGTTGCCAGTTGCCAATTCACTAGATTTTGCGAATTGGCATCTGGATGTCGTTTGCCAGTTGCCTATTCATCTGGTATGCTCAAAAATCCTCTTCAGTCGAATTGGCACCTGGTCGCCTGTTGCCAGTTGCCAATTCAATGGAATTTGCGAATTGGCACGTGGCTGCCGTTTGCCAGTTACCTATTCAGCTGTAAACATGGTAAAAGCATCTCAAATCGAATTGGCATCTAGCTGCCAGTTGCCTGTCGCCAATTTGCAAAAATTTGCGAATTGGCATCTAGAATGTTATGTAAGCTGCCATTTGCCAGTTGCCGATTGAACAGGCAACTGGCAACTGGCAGCCAACTTCACGAACATATTAATGACAGCTTCCATGATTGAATACAGTGTTCAAGTTAATGTCTTACAAGCCTATTATACAACCGCACAGTGGTGTTTCTATTTCTAGATACTATGTGACGTTAAATTATTTCTAATTTATCGCTTGCCATTGTACAGTTTTGCCGGTTTGATGCGGACGTCATCGCCGACTTTCAGGGACACTGCAGTCGCAGACAATCGCTTAGGGGATAACTATACTCAACATTGTCATTTGGGGAGGTAAATCGTCGGTTTTATGGTCGGAAATTTTGTTTTACGGCGACGCGTCAGCGACCATAAAACCGACGATTTACCTCCCCAAATGACAATTTTAAATACAGTCCCCATTCTAATGCACTTTTTCAGATTTTCACCTTTCATTGTGCACTACTTGCACCCATTACAAACACTTTCAGCGACGTAAAACCAAACGTCAGCCAATGAAAAGCGACATTTCATAATGATGTCGGGTTCCCGACAGTATATCGCAGGATATACTGTCGCAAATTTTTGACGTTATCCAATCAGACGTCGCTTAACATTCGCAAGTGCATTAAAATCTGGTACAACTCTTTTATTCTCAGGGCACACTGGATGCGGATTCTTGGTCTATTAGACTGAAGAAATTCACGGACATGTTCTGTCAATGGGAGTCGAACCCGCGACACCCTGTGTGAAAGGCAAACTAGGCCAGGCGTTCCGCGTGTTTGGTACAAGTTGTGATCTGTGTCGGATACACTGCAGGAAAAACCGGGCGGGGTAGGGGGGAGGGTAGGGGGTATATGCTGGGAATAATAAGATAATTCCAGTCCAACTAACAAGTGAGCTGCGAGATGACAAAACCAACAAAGTGGCATGTGCGCCCAGCGAAGACTCAGATTAGCCTGTGCATCCGCCCAGTCTGATCAGAGTCTTCCGCGTGTACGCATGCAACTAGCTTAGACCCTTAACTACCCCTTAAAGGCACCATTGCTCTATCAGCATGAAATATTTTATCGCGAAGTATCGCTGCAAACTTCTCACTACAATTTCTCCATTGATTATCATCGTGATTGGCTGGCTTTGAAAAATCAAAATGTCCTTGAGTTTACCATAAAATAGATTTGAAAAAAATAACTAGGTCATTTTAGTTGCCAACCAAAATGACCTACTTTCGATTTTCACAAGCTTTATTTCACGATAAAAATACAACGTACAGGTGGTAAAAATATAAGGTACAGGCGTTTAATACCATTGATTGTGCCGCTGTTGCATTATTGCATTGCTTAACGGGGAACCAGAGACGAAACCCGTAGTTTTATGGAGAGACTTGTCATTTTTTAAAAATACCTAGTCCCTTCTTTTTTCCAAGTTATATGCTACAAAAAAGCAAATCAACCGACATAGTTTCATCAATTCTGAAGGCTGTACAGGTTGCATAATGATTTGTATTTTGACGGTTTTTACCTTTGATAGGACTATGGAGACTTTAAGCGCACAGCAAGGAGTCTGATCAGACTCGGCAGCTTTCCAGGCTGATCTGAATCTTTGCGTGGTGTACATACCACTTTTATGCTTTTGTCCTGTCGCGGCTCAAAAATGTTTTGGCCTTCCTCCTTTTAGCCGCCTCGTCAAGGAAGTTGTAATGATGGTCACAGCAAGTTTAACAAGAAAAAGGAAAAAAAAAATAAAACTATGTTACCGAAATACGATAATTGAGCCGCGACACGAGAAAACCAACAATGTGGTTGTGCGCCAAGTGCAGACTCAGATCAGCCTGGGAATCCACCCAGTCTGATCAGACTCTCCGCTAGGCGCTTAAAGGGTAGTTAAGGGTCCAAATTACCTCCATGCGGACGGCGAAGACTCTGATCAGTCTGGGCAGATGCCCAGGCTGATCTGAGTCTGCGCTGGGCGCACGACCACATTGTTGGTTTTCTCGTGTCGCGGCTCATATTATATTTCCCTTATCAAGAGCTATGGTAGGGAAATAATTGCATGTACAGTTAATTCCTTTTAAGGGGAAACACATTACTAAAAAAGGTTAATAGAAACGTCCAAGGTATGCCACAATCACAAACCGCAGCAACCCACGACACCAAGAGGAAGAGAAAAATGACAAGAAGACTGTACAACATAAAGCGCTTCATGGTTAAAACCATAAAGCAACATAGAATTAAGAATAACATCCGGACTGCCGCTTTAAGCCCCGACTTATGTGGCAGTCATTACTTTAAGCGCAAATAAAATTTCCTTTTAAAAGGAAGGCTTGCACAGCTAAGACAGTGAAATTTTCATGAGTTGTTATTGAAGTGAAACCAATTGTTATTGCACTTTCTGTTGCTTACTTTTATGTAGCAAAGTATTTAATTTCTAACTTCTTAGGTAAAAACAAGTGGAGAATTTATTTGAAAAACAACTTGAGGAAATACACACACAACAACAACAACAACAACAACAACAACAAAAAACAGTTTTCCAACGTTTTGGCATGTCTCAAGGAAAATAAATATATGGACCTATTTCAAGTCTTTTCTTTGTGGCTGTTGAGTCACATTTAGTCTGAATCAATATTTTAGGAAAGACTGTTTCAAATCCATGTCTAAGGAATCTTGGCACATCTGAACTTGGCATCAAAAGAAGAAGTAAATTAATATTTACTGAAGTTTATTTTTGGTTTAAGTGACATCAGTGGCAGTGACTGGAACAAAATTTTGACACTCTGAGAAGAAAATGCATGCTGTTATTGTTTGGACAATAACTTGCTTTACGCCATTTGGGAACAACAAAGCACGGAACCTATTGCGTTCGTATTTCCGTGACTCCCGACAAATGAAATTTATCTTTTATATTTATGCTATGTTTTTACATCAATTTTGTTTACTCATTTGTGAAGTTCTGACTAATTTAACGCCAAGCAAAGGACAAAGAATAGTTATTAACAAACGTGTTTGGTAATGAAGTACAGCAGCCGTCACTATGACGACGTATATCAAACGTTACGTCGGCCAATCATCTATTTGAATTATCCATGACGTTGCTTACGCGTAAGATTGCACGAATGTGTGTTGTTCGTGGATGTATGAACATCGTCAGCCTGGTATAGGTTCATCTAAGGAAATCGTCGACGAGTGTAAATATTTCTCTGTACATTTGTTTTGCTGAACTAAGAAGGCAACATGAGAGAGTGTTATAAAAGCAAGAAAAATGTCCACACACCCCAACCCGCACCTACTGCAAGCACAGTAGGCCCTTGTTCTTCTGTAATCCAAATAAGTAGGACGCCCCGGCACTGGAAGTTATACCCAGCATCATCGCACCAACCAACCAACCAACCCCTCCGTTGTCATAAAGCTGTCAATGAAACCCTAACAGTTTCAAATTTTAACAATTCTGAGTTTCAAATGTTAACAATTCTGAATTGTCCCCTTTCTCTGTATCATTGTTCAGGCTACTCATGAACATATTGATGGCCAATAGGAAATTTATCAGATGCTAAAAATGTGTACATAATATATCGCTTTGTGCCATGGAAAGGCCTGTTGCAATGCGTAAGCGTTAAGTACTCACCGACATTACCGACTTTTACATAGATAACACGGTCAGTTCTACATATAAGCAAGCCACACACATAGATAGATGGGAAAAAAATTCAGTAAATGTGATAAGGGAAGAAAATCGTCAAAAGCGCTTGTTTCTAAATCTAAACAATAAATTTGAACTCTGCTCTTTCAGTTTTTACAGATACACAGAGCAGCCCACTCCGGCATAAGCGCAGTCTTATCAGTCTATCCTCAGCATAAAAGATGTCTTCATCATGATGAATATATATGCCGAAAAAAACTGATCAGATCCCATGAATGCACCGGCGCTGGACAGTGTGCCGGCTGCTCTGACCAGTCAGATTATGCGATGCCCTAAGGCCTATTTTTCGCGACGCCGCTAAAGCTAATGCTTTGCGCTATTGCTATATATAAACACTGTTTATCACACAGGTTTTGGTATATTTCTTCGGATGCAAAGCCAAAAACTTTGCATTTAATTCAGAGATTCATTTTAATGCAATCAGGTTATAAAAAGCAAAAGAAATGTGGCCAAGTTCAAGGCACTTGTAAAAGAAAAACGTGCTTTTTAACGGAAATATTAAAAAAGTACATGTACTAACAAAAATAGAATATCAAAGTGTCCATCTGTTATTTTTAGCAGATGAGGTAAATCGGATATGGATAAAAATAGACAAAATCGGACGAGGTCTTTGTTTGTGATGTCTGTGAAGAAAATAATGAAGAAATGCAGTCTCAAACCGGAAAAAGCTTTCCAATCTCTTTGGCTTAATATTGCGGCCCTATAAAGTTAGAACGAATCGTTGCAGTACACACTCTCCAGGTATTTTCTAGTTTGGATTACCTCCCCTCATACGCCAGCGTGTACGAGGTGTGATGATGATGTAGGTTATGCAGTGCACAACTAGGTATTTTCCGACTAAGTGTGACGTATCGTTTCTTCCGAAAATAACTCGGTATCACTAAACCACTTGAATACTGGCTTGCCGCCGAGACGGCAAGCCAAAAATAGACAAATTTATGTCTGTAAAAATTTGTCCGTTGACTAAAGATTGCTCAGCTATCAGTGGAATAAACATGCTTTCCGACAATCTTGTATGCTTTCGGTCGGGTAAGGAAGAGTTTTTTTTTTTACAATAGTGAAGCATGGCCTTGTGAATCCCAATAATTTCTTGATTTAATATAATGTATCATTAATTTCATTCTAAATGGTTGGTGTTTATCTCTTCGGTTACCATGGAAATTGTTAAACATCAGTATTACCGTTTGCATGTTATGGAATCCTAAAAATAGGCTATGTAAGCTATACATCTTATTTTCAGGGACCTAAATCCTCAAAAATCAACAAAAGAGCCTTTCTTTTTTTTTCTAGCAATAAGGCGTAGGTTTTCCCTATTGGCTATAATGCAGCAAAAATAAAGTAAACTGGGGGGATTTAAAAACCTCCACTTTTTATTGCAGGCTGAATGATGGTCGTTTCACTCGTGACAGTGTATAGTATTTTACGATAAAATGCTTGGAACTCACCAAATTTCATGATGACACGTTTAATCTGTATCATTTACTTGAATGTCATCAGCATAAGAGCGTTAGACCTGTAATACGCAAAGGCGATGACGTTGTTAAAGAAAAGGTCTTTTGTATGCCTAGAGTATAATAGAAATGCTCGTTTACGAGATTACATATAGCAACCAACAAGCGAGTGTTGGTTGCTTGACAATGAAACAAGTATTTCTGTTCTATTCTATTCAGTCCCGTACCCTGAAGGCATCATTTTTTAAAGTCATTGAAGTTTCGGTCGAAGTTAATTCGGACGCTGGCTTAAGCATTGGATATAAAGAAAAAAATCGTCAAAAGAAGATTATATTGGTCTCTGTTTTATTCTTTCGATTGACTTTTTTAATACACTTTATTTACTATTTAAAATAGATTCCTATTTCCATTTAATACGTAAATTATTTCAACCAATCCTCAATACTGCTGGACTCGTATCGTATGCCCGAAAATAAAAACAGAAAATAGATTCCTGTTCTGCTATCAGTTTCCTGGCATTACGTGAATGTCTTCTTAAAAATCCTATGGTGGCGAGTATTTTAGTTCAGAAATCGATAAAAAAAAAAAAAAAAAAAAAAACAATTCTTTAAAAGCGGTAAAACAACTTTGTCAATCCCTTTACTCGACTCAAAATCCAATCTGATTGAAAATGCTCGTCATTTAGAAGTCAAGCAAGAAAAATGGCAATTTATCAGCAACAAGAAAATACTTTGAAATGCAATCGTTTTCTTTTAGAACCAGAGCAAATGAGCAGGTTGGCACATACACCCCCGGCCAGCGCTAGTTCCGAATGACACTAAGCTTTAAATTTAAAACTTGAACACAATATAATATACATTTTAAAGTCTGTAACCTTGTCCTTTGGTCAGCAGCAGCTTAAAGAGAAAGTCAACTAATCTGTTTGGACGATGAAACGTCTTGAATTTTTTAAAGTCCTTACCTTGACGTCTAGGTCATAAGCATGGGTGGGGATGGTACACGTACAGAATAAAGCTTTGAACCAAGATCTATCATCATGCTAAAATAAACCCAACCAAACAAAGAGTTTGAATTATATGAAGATCTTGAAAGCCTTTATGCAAAACTCTAACATGAAATATTCAAAGTCCGTGACCTTGACCTCTACTCACAGGCATGGGTGAGGGACGTACAGAATAAAACTTTAGCTCAGCATCTAGCAGCATGCCAGATATATACCCAGTCCAAGAAAGAGTTTGAATAATATAGAGATCTTAAAAACTTTAATTCAAAACGTTAATATGTAAAAGCCAAAGTCAATGACCTTGACCTTTAATCACAGGCATAAATGAGGATGTAAGAAGAAACCTTGGACCAGCATCCATCATTATGCTACATATAAACCCATTGCAACAAAACTTTGGATAACATTAGATCTTAAAAACTTCAAAACAAAACTTTAGCACAAATGTGACCCTAAGGACGGACGGAAGGAAGAGCGCGCGGACAGACGGACGAACGGATATCGGACTAAAGATATATACCCCTCGTCCTATTTCGTATGCCGGAAATATAATAAGAGCCTTAACTATTCATCTGCAGTCCCACAGTTATTGATTGTCGAAATCTCGAGGCATTTTGTCATTTGTTCTACTGTTTGGCATCGGTAAAATGTTAAATCAGCTATGATCAGCTATAGTCAACAGCATCATTTTTTAAATCTGTCTCATGACAGGATGGCGTCATGTAATACATACAGGCAGCACACCATCAGCATTTTCTATTACGAAATGTTTAAGAATGTTTTGGCTCCAAGTACGGTACTAACAGGTGTTACACCATCCCTTGGGCTATAGGGAGCTGAAACCTTTTTTTTTTCAGGGAGATTGGAACACTTGCAATTATTTTCAGGGAACTTAAGAGCAAGCTCTTAATTTTAGTAGCTGTTCAATACTGACACCCAGGTTTGGTTCTTGTAGTATACACATGTAATATCATTCGGTATCAAAATGAAGGCCTTGCCATTTGATATGCTTTGCGGGGTCTTATTTTTTTTCCTTTTTCTATTCGGAATGGGATGATATCAACTAGCAGGGGTAACAACCTACGTCACAGCGCGTGTGACAGAATTAATAATTCGACGGCCATTTTGAAGAAACTGACAGATTTTCCGTTTGTAACATATAAGAGACAGGATTTTAACACATGATAAAACGGCGAGTCGGTGCCTACATATACATATGGTCCAGATATATAGGGCATAATTTTCTCTAAGGGTTAGAAATTATAAAACGCCTCACCAGAATTTTTATGTGGACAGCTGAGATAAACATGCATTAAGGCAGCGTCGATACAGATCACTGTGGCGAGGCGTTATCAGATTAAGCAAGTATTTTATGGTAAATTCTAGTAATATTGAGTCCAAAACATCTATAGACACCAGATAGACTAGATATTTAGCTGTTTCAGTGTTTGCCAAGCCTTCGTTGTGCAAAACAGTTACCTTATTAAGGCCGCTGATAAAACGATTATGACGTCAGCGCTATAACGTAGGTTGTCACCCTTGAACTGGGGTAAATACAAAAGTTGTATCCTGAGGAAACTAAATACAAAGACGGAACAAACAAAATTCTTTATCTATTTAATACTTTGTGTTATTTAGACAACAAATGAACAAAAAAAAAATGTAACATAATGATTCTAAATATTGGGACAGATTGAACTGAGCAAACAATGCATTCCCAGATCAGACTGCTCCCAAAGGAGCAGTCTGATCAGGGTCTGCACTATTAGCTATTCAATCTGCATCTTTTTTATCACATAACCGCATCAAAAACCACTGGTCCGTTTTACGACAGTTATGACATTTTAGGTGTCCCAATTTTTAGGATTTTTATGGTATTTAGTCTATTTGAAAATTATCACAGACATAATGAGTTATTCATAGGAAAACAAAGCTCGCCTAAGTGTCCTGTTGAAACCCAATAGAAATTTAATCCAGCAGCAACAGCTGTCACTCTCACTATCTATCTTCAACAGCAGGCAGTCCACCAACTGCTTGCAGATACAGATATTCAATCCAGCAGCAGCAACAGCTGTCACCCTCACTACCCTTCTTCAACAGCAGGCAGTCCACAAACAGATGGCAGATACAGATATTTAATGCAGCAGCGGCGACAGCTGTCATGGTCACCACCTATCTTCAACAGCAGGCAATCCACAAGCTGCTTGCTGATACAGATATTCAATCAAGCAGCAGCAACAGCTGACACTCTCACTACCTATCTTCAACAGCAGGCAGTCCACCAACAGATGGTAGATACAGATATTTAATCCAACAGCAGCAACAGCTGACACTCAGCTGCTGCTATTAGTAGTAAGAATAGCTTCTGCAGATGCGTTTGATAAAAGCATCAGCTGCTGATGGTGGTTTAGCAGTTGCTGATGGTTGTGTCGTTAGCAGGTGCTCATTTTCGTATTAATGACAACATCATTTGGCGATATTGGAGAAGAATGGGATATCAGCTGCTGCAATCATGAGAAAGAATTGCTTTTGCTGCTTTTTTTTATGAAAACATCAGCAGCTACTGTTGGTGGTTTGGCAGCTGTTGGTGGTTATGTGATGGTGATGTGATAAGCAGCTGCTGATGTTAATATCTGCGACCACATCATTTGCCGATATGAAAGAACAAAAGGACACTTGCTACCTATTAGAAGTAAAAATAGCTTTTGCTGCATCTTTTGACGAAAGCATCAGCTGCTGATGGTTCTTTGGCAGCTGATGATGGCGGTAACATAAGCAGCTGCTGATGTTACTGTTAATTACACCATCATCTGCCGATATCGGAGAACAAAGGGACATTACGTGGGTTGATCATTAAATAATGGAAACATCTTTGTAGATTAGTTGATTATATACAGAAATAAGTATCCTTCATGTTTCACCAAAAAGTGTCTTTTGTGCTTTCGAATTCATATTTGAAATTGAAATTTTAACGTGTTACCATAGCAGCATATGACGTCACGTTCATGCTGGGTACCCAGTGTGAATTTTTTCGACGTCATTTTGGTAATGAGGTGCTTGTATTATGCTTATTTTATGCGATATGTTAAGAAAATTTGGAAATTTAGAAACATCTTCCGTTTCAGCTAGGTTTTGGCTTTAGAAAGACTCATATAATAATTCGTTATGAAAACGTTCTAAAATCCGGCATGAATTAAAGCTGAAGCAGGGGTTGAAGTAATTGACATTTAGGGAGTTTGACATTTTATTCCGTTTTTTTTTTTTCCAGGTTTTATGCTAAAGTTTATTGATCGGTTATCGAGTACAGGATGATTTTGGCTCTTTCTGCTCTATAATTCTCCGAAGACTCTGTTTGTTGAATTGCAATGACGTCACAATTCTGGTCCCTCCGACTTAAAATCAGCGAAAAACGTCAAATTTTGCTCGACCAAATGTCTTTTACGGTCTGTACTTCTGCCTGGCCCCGAGGTTATAAAACTTTTTTCATGCTCAACTCAGCTGAGCATGAAATTTTTTCTGCTCATAAATTTAAAAATGCCAACAATTGTTGGCATTTTAATATTTATGAGCAGAAAAAATGGCCTTCCTGGCTTATCTGAGCCTGAAAAATGCTGAATTTCTTGGTATTTTTATATTAATGGGCATTTTAAATTTCATGCTCAGCTGAGTTGAGCATGAAAAAAGTTTTATAACCTCGGGGCCAGGTTTGAGAGCAAGACATAAATAACCGTATATTTCTTTTAGTATCTGAGCCTTGCATGAAGCAATCACACTATCACAAACTTTTATCATTCTTTGTTACTAATCAGCAGCAAATATACATGAAAATATGCAAAAATTTAGAGACTAAACCCTTATAAACTTAAGGCATCGTTGCCATGACAACGATATTCTTAAACAGTACTATAGATTTTAATTATATGTCATATGCATGCTCCTTAGGTATTATATATCTGAAATACTGTTTTGACACATAACTTATGAAATAAATGCTAGTTTCCATTATTTAATGATCACCCCTCGTAGCTGTTGCGATCAGTAATAGGAAAAACTTTTGATGCTGATTTTGATGAAAGCATCAGCTGCTGATGGCGGTTTGGCAGCTGGTGATGGTTGCATAAGCAGCTGCTTCTGTTATTATCAGTGACCACATAATCTGCCAATATGGAAGAACAAAGGGGCATCACCCGCTGCTATTATTAGTAAGAATAGCTTATGCTGCTATTATTAGTAAGAATAGCTTCTGCAGCTGCGTTTGATAAAAGCATCAGCTGCTAATGGTGGTTTAGCAGTAGCTGATGGTGGTATCATAAGCAACAGCTCATCTCAGTATTAATGACTAATTTGCTGCTCATTTGCTGATATCGGAACAGAGGGACATCAGCTGATGCCATCATGAGTAAGAATAGCTTTTGCTGCTGATCTTGATAAAAGCATCAGCAGCTACTGATGGTGGTTTTTGCAGCTGCTTGGGCTGGTGTCATAAGCAACTGCTCATTTTAATATCAGTTGTAAGGGTAATATATACTTGGCAAGCAGAATTCTCGGTTGGAAGAGAATTATCACATAAATGGTTTATTAGGTGTGAATCTGTAGTCTCCCTTGAAGCGAAATACTCAGAAAATTATGTCCGGAAAATGCTATTTATTGTGCAGTCTACAGGTTCAAAAGCCGTTCTTCAATTAGCAGTAATCTGCCTGAATTATGTATTATCTCATGTGCTTTCATTTTGTGCTGTTAGTATAATTTAGTTAAAACGGCTGAGAATTGGAAATTATGCTAATGAAGTTAGTATTTGTCTATAATATCTGGTTTATTATGGTGGCTGGTTTGTGCCATTTCGTCTTTTCGTCTTTTCGCCGCGAAAAGACGCCACGCGAAAAGACGAAAAGACGAAAAGACGCCATGCGAAAAGACGAAAAGACGAAAAAACGCCAGGCGAAAAGACGAAAAGACGAAATAACGCCAGGCGAAAAGACGAAAAGACGAAACTCGCCACGCGAAAAGACGAAATTGCAGCGCGAAAAGACGAAAAAACGCCATGCGAAAAGACGCCATTTGAAACTCTTAAATTGTCGTCTTTTCGCGTGGCGTTTTTTCGTCTTTTCGTCTTTTCGCCTGGCGTCTTTTCGTCTTTTCGCATGGCGTTATTTCGTCTTTTCGTCTTTTCGCGTGGCGTTATTTCGTCTTTTCGTCTTTTCGCGTGGCGTTATTTCGTCTTTTCGTCTTTTCGCATGGCGTCTTTTCGTCTTTTCGTCCTTTCGCATCACGTGTTTTGCATTAAGATATATCAATATATCCTATTCTAAATGCAGTTAATACTCTGAATACTTAGACAGGTGTTTCTTTTTTAAACTGTGTAGACCCTGATCAGAATGCAATCTGTAAAGAAGTGTACTAATCACGGTTTGCAGCTTTTGCCGCTAAACTGTTCTTTTAAAAACATTACCAAAAATATGAGGAAAGAAGTCATTATGGTATTTCTACTGAACGGACAGAAAAGAAAATGAGCCGTCCTAATGTTTTGGAGTAAAACACTCCAAACAAATTTCATCCTATCTTAATTTTGATCTTAAACTGCCTAAAAGATTAACCACTTGTTGACCATGTAATCTCTCTCAAACTATGGAATACAAACATTGAAACATTGTTGTACTTCGCTGTATGAAAAAATAATGATACTGTATTTTCCCTAATTTGACATACATTTAACTGCAGCTAACCCAAAATTTGGACAAGTTTATAGTTTTCTAAAGACGTGCCAATCGCAGACAGAGCAGAACCTGATCAGACTTCTCTTTGGCTTATGTGTCCCAATATTTAAGAATATTATGGTATCATTTAGCTGCAGCTCAAGCTATAACACTTTCTTATAGGAAGTATTTTTGTTCTGAATGCACCTCTGTGAGAGATCCATTTTAAATTGAAAATGTGCCTCCTTCCGCCTTTTTTACAAAGGGGCACAACTACTGTTACTTCCTCTTCAAGTCTTCTCTAAACGGCAGGGATTGATTTTGCTAGCTCAAATAGGGCAGCTGAAGACAGGACTAGGTGGAAAAGGAGTGTTTTAGAATCATCTGTGGTGCCCCACGACCACACAAGATTATGGGATAGGCTAGACTAGACCAGCGGTTGCAGTCAGTTCGACCCCCCCCCCCCCCTCATTCCTCCACACACACACACCCTCGCCTCAGTGGTCCTTCAGATGTGACTCTAAACCGCGAGGTCCTGTCTTCATATGACCTTAGCATTGGTGGGACGTTTTGCCCAATTCTCTCGATCTCTCAATTTGAACAATAATATTGTAACACAGTTTACTAAAAAAATACATTACAAGCAAATAGTAGATTAGGTGCTAGCATTAAGTAATAAATTTGGACCATGTTACCATTATGATCCTAAATCCTAGGACATATGTGTCCTGGGAAAAGAGTGGTCTGGTCAGGCTCTGCATTGGTAACCATTCTGCGTATGTTATGATACAGCTCGACTTGTTCAAACTTAATAAAAAAAAAAAAAACAACAAAAAAAAAAACGGTTATTTTTACGTAGGATGCATGGAGACACAGGTTTCAATATATTTGCGTCTGTGCTTAAGGTGAACGGGACCACTCTCAGGGGAAGCAATTTTGCATTTTTGCATCCTTTCTTAAGGAGGGTCAGCTCTTGAAAGTAGAATTTGGTCCTCTAGGAGCAAATTCTTTCCTTTAAAAGTAGACCTATTTAAGAATCTATTTTATCTGTTTGCTTCACTTCCCTATCTTGGAAAGCAAATAGAATGTCACAAAAGTTGACCCCCTTTGTAAATATGACAGAAGGGGACAGAATGTTCAGTATTAGAGAGATCTTTCTTGGAGGTATATACATTCAGCTATACAGTCAAACCTGCTTATGTGGTCACCTCTATTCAGGTATCACCTGTCTTGAGCAGCCACCTTGGTCCTTTGAACCAAAATACAGTGTAAATGAAATGTATTATGGAGTCATCTGTCTTAAGTAGCCGCTTTTTGTCCTTCCCTTGGGTGACCCCTTAAGACAGGTTTGACTGTATTTCTCAAAAATGCTTGCTACAACAACGTAATAGGTCTGCCTACGCTCTTGAATGAGTGAATTTGCGTCTGCTAATTTTTAAGTCAACATGGCCCAGATTATTTTAATTAATAACTGTAATTATTGCCGACCCATACTAATACTTTTAGCTATCCTTTTCACTTTTAACAACTTTTATTTTTCTGTCGGATAAAATAAATCCATCCTAATTTTCATAAGACTGCTGCTAGATACTGATTATCTTGATTAAATCTGTGTTTGATCTCAGTCAACAAGGCACAAATTTGTTATTCAATCTAAACGGTACCATAGTGACCCAAAATGTTGCCGACCCCACGTTAATTTTATAGTCTATCCTTACAATTTTTAGCTGTCAAAAAGATATATATAAAAGCATTTCGGTGGCAAATTCTGTGATCAGACTGCTTCTGTAAATGCGTTTGCAGTAGTCTGATATGAGTCTATATTGTTTACTCAGACAAATCTGTCTTAGTATTAGGAATCAATACAGTTATCAATGAAAGGGTATTTGTGTGTCGTTATTTCGTCTTTTCGTCTTTTCGCCTGGCGTCTTTTCGTCTTTTCGTCCTTTCGCATGGCGTTATTTCGTTTTTTCGCGTGGCGTTATTTCGTCTTTTCGTCTTTTCGCATGGCGTTTTTTCGTCTTTTCGGCGCGAAAAGACGAAAAGACGCCATGCGAAAAGACGAAAAGACGAAATAACGCCACGCGAAAAGACGAAAAGACGAAATAACGCCACGCGAAAAGACGAAAAGACGAAATAACGCCATGCGAAAAGACGAAATAACGCCATGCGAAAAGACGAAAAGACGCCACGCGAAAAGACGAAAAGACGAAAAGACGCCACGCGAAAAGACGACAATTTAAAAGTTTCAAATGGCGTCTTTTCGCATGGCGTTTTTTCGTCTTTTCGCGCTGCAATTTCGTCTTTTCGCGTGGCGGGTTTCGTCTTTTCGTCTTTTCGCCTGGCGTTATTTCGTCTTTTCGTCTTTTCGCCTGGCGTTTTTTCGTCTTTTCGTCTTTTCGCATGGCGTCTTTTCGTCTTTTCGTCTTTTCGCGTGCCGTCTTTTCGCGGCAAAAAGACGAAAAGACGAAATGGCACAAACCAGCCACCATAGGTTTATAGTTATAATAATTTATATGCTACGGTAATTCTGACAATTAATAAGATTTCCAATAGATACCAAGTTTTGCCTAGGAAGTCGTTTTTAGGAACACAAGTAGGCCTAGCATGTTTTACTTGATCTCAAATTTCTGAAATCTGATCTTTGCTAAATTTCCTCACCCCCCAACTCTGGGATTGGGCTGCAAAATACGTTCACTTAAACTAAAATAAGCTTGCTAGTTAGTGTTAGGCTATGGAGGAAACATTATCTGAAACCATGCCATTTTTCACTAATGTAAATAAACTCATTGAATACAAATTACTTTTTTTCATATTCTCAGACAAGCACAAAAGAAGAACCCGTGGGGAGAAGGTTTGCTATTTTATGTCTGTCTGACTGTCCTCGACTGGGACTGGTCGTCCGTCTGTCTGTCCTTATCTGGGCCTGTTCGTCTGTCTGTCTCTGTCTGTCTGTAGGACAGTATTTGTTCGTTAGTCCGTACAACACTATTGTTCGTGTTTAGTGTTAGACAGGGCTATTGACCTGCCCGGGGGTGCTGATTGGGGCTAAACGGACAAATACTCATGTGTATAAACTTGTACAAAGCATAAGAAAGCCAATATGATAGAAGAAATAGTGTGATATACTATTTCAGGACAGTTTAATACTTAAGTTGAGAGCTCACCTATTGCGTTTTTTTCCCTTTGAATTATTAAAGGGCTCGTCCTGTTACATTTTTTGGGCTCGTCCAGTTACATTTTTGGGGCTCGCCCCGTTACACAGTGACCAAATTATCTGCCGATATGGAAAAACAGAAGAACACTTGCTTCTGCCATAAGAAGAAACAATAGCTTTTGCTGCATCTTTTGATGAAAGAAACAGCTGCTGATGGTTCTTCGGCAGCAGCTGATGGCGGTATCATAAGCAGTTGCTGATGTTACTGTTAATGATACCATCATCTGCCGATATCGGAGAACAAAGGGACATAAGCTGCTGCCATCAGTAGTAACAAAAATCTTTTGATGCTGCTTATGATGAAAGGATCAGCTGCTGATGGTGGTTTGGCAGCTGCTGATGGTTGTGTCATAAGCAGCTGCTGATGTTAATATAACTGACCACATCGTCTGCCGATGTCGAAGAACAGAGGGACAGCAGCTGCTGTCATTAGTTAGAATAGCTTCTGAAGCTGCGTTTGATAAAAACATCAGCTGCTGAAGGTGGTTTGGCAGCTGCTTATGGTGGTGGCATAAGCAGCTGCTGTTGTTATCATCAGTAATCACATCATCTGCCGATAAGGAAGAACAGAGGGGCATCAGCTGCTACTATAAATATAAAGAATAGTTTTAGCTGCACCTTTTGATGAACGCAACAGCTGCTAATGGTTCTTTGGCAGCTACTGATGGTAGTATCATAAGCAGCTGCTGATGTTACTGTTAATGACACCATTATCTGCCGATATCGGAGAACAAAAGGAACATAAGCTGCTGCCATCAGAAGTAGGAAAAACTTTTGATGCTGCTTTTGATGAAAGCATCAGCTTCTGCAGCTAAAAGCATCAGCTGCTGATGGTGGTTTAGTAGTTGCTGATGGTGGTTGGTAGCTGCTGATGGTGGTGGCATAAGCTGCTGCTGCTGTTATCATCAGCGACCACATCATCTGCTGATATGGAAGAACAGAGGGGCATCAATTGCTTCTATAAGTAGTAAGACTTTCTGTTGCTGCACCTTTTGATGAAAACAACAGCTGCTAATGTTTTTTTGGCAGCTGCTGATGGTGGTAACGTAAGCAGCTGCTGATGTTACTGTTAATGACACCATCATCTGCCGATATCTGAGAAAAAAGGAACATAAGCTGCTGCCATCAGTAGTAGGAAAAACTTTTGATGCTGCTTTGAGGAAAGCATCACCTGCTGATGGCTGTATGGCAGCTGCTGCTGCAGCCGCATCTGATAAAAGCATCAGCTGGTGATGGTGGTTTTAGCAGCTGCTGTATGGTGGTTTGGCAGCTGCTGATGGTGGTGGCATAAGCAACTGCTGCTGTTATCATCAGTGACTACAACATCTGCCGATATGGAAGAACAGAGGGGCATCATCGGCTACTATAAGTAGTAAAAATAGTTTTTGCTGCATCGTTTGATGAAAGCAACAGCTGCTTATGGTTCTTTGGCAGCTGCTGATAGTGGTAACGTAAGCAGCTGCTGATGTTACTGTAAATGTCACCATCATCTGCCGATATCTGAGATTAAAAGGGACATAAGCTGCTGACATCAGTAGTAGGAAAAACTTTTGATGCTGCTTTGAGGAAAGCATCACCTGCTGATGGCGGTATGGCAGCTGCTGCCGCAGCTGCATTAAAAAATGCATCAGCTGCTGATGGTGGTTGAGCAGCTGCAGATGGTAGTTTGGCAGCTGCTGATGCTGGTGGCATAAGCAGGTGCTGCTGTTATTATCAGTGGTACAATAAGCAGCTTCTGATGTTACTGTTAATCAGCATCAGCTGCTGATGGCGGTATGGCAGCTGCTGCTGCAGCTGCGTCTGATAAAAACATCAGCTGCTGATGTTGGTTAAGCAGCTGCTGATGGTGGTTTGGCAGGAGCTGATGGAGGTGGCTCTTTGGCAGCTGCTGCTGCTGTTACTTTTAACGACACCATCATCTGCTGATATCGGAGAACAAAAACGACATAAGCTGCTGCCATCAGTAGTAGGAAAAACTTTTGATGCTGCTTTGGAGGAAAGCATCAGCTGCTGATGGCGGTATGGCAGCTGCTGCTGCAGCTATGTCTGATAAAAGCAACAGCTGCTGATGGTTGTTTTGCAGCTGCTGATGGTGGTTTTGCAGCTGCTGACGGTGGTGGCATAAGCAGCTGTTGCTCTTACTGTTAATGACACTATCATCTGCCGATATCGGAGAACAATTTGACATAAGCTGCTGCCATTAGTAGTAGGAAAAACTTTTGATGCTGCTTTTGAGGAAAGCATCAGCTGCTGATGGCGGTATGGCAGCTGCTGCTGCAGCTGCGTCTGATAAAAGCATCAGCTGCTGATGGTGGTTTTGCAGCTGCTGATGGTGGTTTGGCAGCTGCTGATGGTGGTGGCATTAGCAGCTCCTGCTGTTATCATAAGTTACCGCATCATCTGACGATATGGAAGAACAGAGGGGCATCATCGGCTACTATAAGTAGTAAGAATAGTTTTTGCTGCATCATTTGATGAAAGCAACAGCTGCTGATGGTTCTTTGGCAGCTGCTGATGGTGGTCAGTAGCACTATCAACGGTAAGTTTTGTTCCAGTAGCAGCCCCTGTCATCATTACCATCACCAGATACAGATATCATTTCAGCAATAAAACTAAAGTCACTCTAATTACCTATATTTTAACAGCAGGCCGTCCACCAACAGATGGCAGATACAGATATCATTGCAGCAGTATTAACACAGATGTCACTTTCTCTACCTGTCTCTAACAGCAGGCCGTCCACCAACAGATGGCAGATACAGATATCACTCCAGCAGTATCAACAGCTGTCACTCGCATTACCTATCTTTAACAGCAAGCAGTCCACCAATAGATGGCAAATACAGATATCATTACAGTAGTAGCAGCAGATACCACTATCACTACCTAACTCCAACAGCAGGCAGTCCACAAATTATGGATATCAATAATCCAAAGTGTGGATATCCAATAATCTAAATGAGAAATGGATAGCACTAATTCGAATTATAAATATCACAATTTCGATTTATTGACATCAATAATTTGACTTAGTTATATCCATAAATGGGCAAATTTGTTGATATCTATAAATCGATTTATGGATATTCATGAATCGAATCGGTGATATCCATAAAGTAGTTAGACTAGTTGATATTCATACTTCGAATACTGTACATCTATAAGTCGAATCACGGATATTCATGAATAATTATGGATGTCGCTTATTTGTATAGTGGATAGCACTTTTTCACTTATCGATATCATAAAACGATAATGAATAGTTAACCGGCACCCCATAGAATTTCGGTGATATCTATCTTATATTACTTACGTAAGATATAGGAAATCCGCTGGTGACAGACGGACGCATAGACTGGCGGATGGACAAAAGGCGTTGCGGAATACCCGGTATAAAGCTTGAAGAAAATGTAAGATAATCATTAACTGTAACAGATCTTTAAACTGCGTAGTATTCTTAAGAGTATGTATGTGTGCAAGGAATCTGAAAGATTGGCTAGTTTTAATTTTAATAATAATAGTCACAATATAGTTGTTATACTACAACTACGATAATACCATTGCATTGAATAAATAGACAAGCAAAATGAGCTCTTCCTGTATGTTTGAGCTGGCTGCTCTACCAAGCCCTGCTCCCTTAATTACCCTATTATTTTATCTCTAAGAGGGAAGGTTCTTAAGACCAAATTTTTACTGCTTGATGCACATCGAAGTAAGTAAATGAGTGATTTGATCATTCGACACGAAATTCATAGAAAACCTATCGACCAACATATGTCCTGTGTTAATATACGTATAAAGTAATCGCACTTTTTGAACTCGGGAACTTTGAGATATTCTTATTATATACCTAAACAGTTCCCCATTCACTTTACATAAGAGTAACCGTGCAATATTTTCTGCATATTGCACGGAGTCAAGTGCATATTGCACGGAGTTAAGGAGTTACGTTCCCGAGAACTACTTTTGTTTTGAAAGAAGAAAATTGTCGTCGACTAAAATAAAAAAAAGAGTAGAGTAATGACACTAGTGTCGGTTTGGGTGTATAGATTAAGTAAAAGACGATTAAATATAATTTACCTTTTATCCATCACTCTTTTAATTAATATTCTGCGATAATAACGGAGATTTTCGTCAGAGCTGCTGAGAGTAAGAGTCAAAAATGGCGCCCAGGGGCCGTATTCATAAAGCCACTTAAGTCGTTGATATGCTGTTGCTAAGGCTAAATATCTGTAAAAGTGATTCCCTACAACTATGAAATTTGCTCTGGAGGAACAGTCTTACAAAGACTGTTCCTCCAGACCAAATTTCATAGTTGTAGGGAATCTCCTTTATAGATATTTAGCCTTAGCAACCGCATAGCAACGACTTAAGTGGCTTTATGAATACGGCCCCAGTGGCCGACTTAAGTGGCTTTATGAATACGGCCCCAGTTCTTGTAAACGTTCTTGTCGTAATTGTAAACGTCAACGTTTGTTTACTGATATCACGTCCGATAACGTAACGTCATATCTACTTTCGCGCCATTAGGCGTGGCTTTTAGCGTGTATGAAGACACGAAATGGCATAACTGTAATGTAATTTTAAATTTAAAACCGGTTGTGGTCGCATTACCGATATAATATTTTGATTTCGTACACAGAGAGCACTGATGAAACTACAGGTTAATATTAAAGGTATATAATAAACAACTAATCTTATCAGCTTTCAGATCTCTAAGTTAAACATAACCCCAATGGCAGTTTCAGGGTCTTTTATAGACCCAGCAACACTAGCGAGGCTTGTATAGATAAGGAATGGGTGGAGGATATATCCAATATCCTTTAAATCTAACAGCTTTGTATCCCTTATCCGCCGTGAAAATAATCTGACAAATATCCCCATGAATAAAGTTTCACAGTATCCCGTATCCCTGAAAGTAAAAGGCTAATATCCCATACTCCAGGAGAAAAATGGCATATATCATATACCTCAAGAACCCTTATAGAGCAAGCTTCATAGTCTAGTTGACATGGTGCATTGCTGGAATTGCTTATAATTGTCAATCTTTAAATAAAGACTCTCTCAAAATCAAACTCTTACAACTGTGAGCTTTGGCCAGTTGACATGATCAGGCGACATAGTTTCAACGTCTAAGTTCTCGCAAAAAAGTCTTTTTTAATCGTAAACGGGGTTCCATAGCCCACAATCTATCATCATCACCCTCCCATCGACCGGATACATGTACATGTATGACTGAAACCTGTTGAACAGATCGTAAAATCGCAGGTCTTTTCTGAGAAAAGAATAAAAAACATAACCTGAAAATGTCATTTCTTAAGCAGATGACCCATTCGAACATTCTAAGACTTGTCTCCGAATCAATCCTTGGTCTGTGTTACGTGTATTTATCGCAAGAGAAAGAAAAAAAAAATAAATGAAATATATGCCGTGAATCCAACTCGCTGCATTTAGCTTCCCTATACGTTCCGACTGGACAGAAAAGCGTTAGCTGGGCACCTCGCGTTAAATCAACATTGACACAACCTTGATTCAATGTCACGACGTGGAATCAAGGTTGAGTCAGTGTTGATTCAACTCTGTGTGCCTGCTGTGAGGAGACAACCGATGGTAGGATAAACCCTTTTCACTGTAGAATTTACAGTTTGAAAAGTGCAAAAACCCAATGACAACACTACTGAAAATGTTACATGACGTTTGACTCTCCGTATTTTTTCAGTATTTTCTTGTGTATAAATACCATAAATCATTGCAAGATATTGTTTAGCATTAATGCTTCACCCAAGCACTTAGCTGATTAAAAACACACAAAAAACTCTTTCCCTACACATAAATTTGTCTTTTAAACGATATGCCCAATGAGCGTTGGTGTTTTTTTTTAAAAGCGAATACTTGTAAAATGAACGAGAACTGCTAATGTCTCACACTTTCTATACATGCAGCTGCACTCTCAAATATCAATAGGTTGGCATTTTTGTTTTTGTTTCAAATCCAGGCATGTAGCAATCGTTCATTAGGTAGAATTTGCAATATATTAGAGTATGACGGCTTCACACATACTTTCCTGCATGAATTTTAGTCAAAAAATATAATATACAGAGAAATCCTCAGCAGCAGCTATTGTCGCAGTAGCAGCTGCTGTTGGGACATCAGCAGCTGCTGTTGGGGACAGCAGCGGCAGCTCGTGATTTGGACCCCTCTCTATCTTCGGTATTATTAATTTGATCGTTTCCATTTCACGGTAGGGTGTTCTTAAAGCTGCCTCCGGAACACGCGTCTAGGTAATACACAATCATAGGTGTTTGTTTATTGCGGCAATGCGCGCGATTCGGTGATTACACAAACGAATTCCATGTCAGCACACTTTGTTGTCATTTTTAGCGTGTGTCTGCTTTTATAATCAGCTAATCGTTCGTTTTGTATCTTTTATAATAACGGTCTGAACATCTTCCGCGATTTTCTTTCTTTTCCTTATGTTTTGGAAGCTGTACTGGTGAGACATGCTCTTGATTACGGTAATTTTGGCCCGAAATTATAGTCGGAAATCTTTAAATTTTATGTCAAATTCCCATATGCTATAAGTTATAAAGCTTATTTTCCGATAAAGAAAGATCTAAATATAGCTGGAACAAAATAGTTGTCTTAATCCTAACCGTTGAATGTTAGTTTTAAATATACGGAAACCCGGAATTTATTTGGTTTCACAATGAAAAACAATAGCTTATCCTATAGATGACGTCATAGGCGTTGCAAGGGACAAAACTCGAACAGACTCTGAATTATAGGAAAGGTGTATAGAGAGGAATAGTTTGGTCTTTTTCGAGACAGGTGTACCTATTTACCTCATTGTCTCACAAATGGTAAAACTGCGGGCGCGTCCCCTGTCAGTAGCTTAGTCACATTGCAAAAATGCAAATGCAAAAATGTATACTTCTGTTCCTTGGTTTTTCAACTACATTAAATGGTATAAATGATGATTAAGTTGCATATTTTTTCATTAGAATAGATCTGGAGTTGTCAAAAGACTACATGAACTCTATTCAACACAAGACGTCATTAAAGGACTCCAGATATGCATAACACGAAGAGACAATGTACACCGCCCCCCCCCCCCCCCTTGCTCCCCTAGGGTCAAAATTACATAGGCATGTTAATGTGATGGGATTCTAGGGGCACATGGAAGATGGATTTGCAATTATGCCAGAATACTCCTTTACTGTAGTTACATGCATTGTACTCAGTATAATAAAATCATTAAGACTGATCACAAGACTGAAAAGTCCTACTTAGTCAATGCTTAAATAAGAGCTGTCACCAGTATTGGGTAAAAAATGTACACGTCTTTGTACAGCGAATAAAAAGGCACAATGTGACAAAACAGATCAACATCATTTCCTGCTTATCCTGCAAGAGTTAATAGATTGATACATTACATGCCATTACCTTTTTAACTAATGCACAATCTCTGTCTTATATGATAAAGGTTTGTGTTTTTTTGGTTATATAAAAATGCATCTGTATCACATATACATAGAAAAACTGTCTTTCTTTATGCTTAACGTTAATTTCGGATAAAAAAGAGTATATACATGTAATACTATATATGTCAGTAGTATTCAATCACTGGCATGAGGTAGAGAGCGTTATGTAATTTTACTGATTTGCCAAAGTTTTACTGATTATTGATTTTTTGCCCTTGAATTTTACTGATTACTGATTTCAGAGGTACCCCATTGAGACCCTCAGCTATAGTAAACAGCATCATTTTTTAAATCTGTCGCATGACAGGATGGCGTCATGTAATACATACAGGCAGCACACCATCAGCATTTTCTATTACGAAATGTTTAAGAATGTTTTGGCTCCAAGTACGGTACTAACAGGTGTTACACCATCCCTTGGGCTATAGGGAGCTGAAACTTTTTTTTTTCAGGGAGATTGGAACACTTGCAATTATTTTCAGGGAACTTAAGAGCAAGCTCTTAATTTTAGTAGCTGTTCAATACTGACACCCAGGTTTGGTTCTTGTAGTATACACATGTAATATCATTCGGTATCAAAATGAAGGCCTTGCCATTTGATATGCTTTGCGGGGTCTTATTTTTTTTCCTTTTTCTATTCGGAATGGGATGATATCAACTAGCAGGGGTAACAACCTACGTCACAGCGCGTGTGACAGAATTAATAATTCGACGGCCATTTTGAAGAAACTGACAGATTTTCCGTTTGTAACATATAAGAGACAGGATTTTAACACATGATAAAACGGCGAGTCGGTGCCTACATATACATATGGTCCAGATATATAGGGCATAATTTTCTCTAAGGGTTAGAAATTATAAAACGCCTCACCAGAATTTTTATGTGGACAGCTGAGATAAACATGCATTAAGGCAGCGTCGATACAGATCACTGTGGCGAGGCGTTATCAGATTAAGCAAGTATTTTATGGTAAATTCTAGTAATATTGAGTCCAAAACATCTATAGACACCAGATAGACTAGATATTTAGCTGTTTCAGTGTTTGCCAAGCCTTCGTTGTGCAAAACAGTTTCCTTATTAAGGCCGCTGATAAAACGATTATGACGTCAGCGCTATAACGTAGGTTGTCACCCTTGAACTGGGGTAAATACAAAAGTTGTATCCTGAGGAAACTAAATACAAAGACGGAACAAACAAAATTCTTTATCTATTTAATACTTTGTGTTATTTAGACAACAAATGAACAAAAAAAAAATGTAACATAATGATTCTAAATATTGGGACAGATTGAACTGAGCAAACAATGCATTCCCAGATCAGACTGCTCCCAAAGGAGCAGTCTGATCAGGGTCTGCACTATTAGCTATTCAATCTGCATCTTTTTTATCACATAACCGCATCAAAAACCACTGGTCCGTTTTACGACAGTTATGACATTTTAGGTGTCCCAATTTTTAGGATTTTTATGGTATTTAGTCTATTTGAAAATTATCACAGACATAATGAGTTATTCATAGGAAAACAAAGCTCGCCTAAGTGTCCTGTTGAAACCCAATAGCAAAATAGAAAAAAAAAAAACGTGACGTTAACGTCGACGCCGAAATAACAACAATAGTTTTTCTTGTATTGTAAAAACACTTCTACCGTTGTAAAATGACCAGCAGATTCAAATATATAATAAAAGTACATAAATTTAATAAAAGTTAATAACACGACATATATTTTATAAAATTTATAGCAAATTACCTTGAATGTTTCCGTTGTGAGATTTGTATTTCTATACATTTATATGTACATGTAAATAAGATCATAAGTCCATACATAAATATACAGGTTTATACGGCAGGAATATAACCAATAGATAGGGAGTAAGAAATGGTTATACGAGGGTCGATCCAGAAATATATATATCCTTTACAGTTTCTGGAGAGACGAGTTATAGGAATTCACTAACTACTCTCAATTTTAAGAAATGTGTCATGAGGTAATCACTATCTTATATCTCATTCGTCGCTTCACATTAACGGGTATGGTTATCAGGGGAAACAACCCTGCTACAATCATTTGTGCCTTTTTTTTCTTTTTTTTTTTCTAAATGTGGGTCAACTCTTAAAGTCTCCATAGTCCTATCAAAGGTAAAAGCCGTCAAAATACAAATCATTATGCAACCTGTACAGCCTTCAGAATTGATGAAACTATGTCGGTTGATTTGCTTTTTTTAGCATATAACTGGTAAAAAAGAAGGGACAAGGTATGTTTAAAAAATGACAAGTCTCTCCATAAAAATACGGGTTTCGTCTCTGGTTCCCCGTTAAGCAATGCAATAATGCAACGGCGGCGCAATCAATAGGATCCTTGCCTGTTTTTTGTACATTGTATTTTTATCACCTATTAGACGCCTGTACCTTATATTTTTACCGCCTGTACGTTGTATTTTTATCGTCAAATAACGCTTGTGAAAATCGAAAGTAGGTCATTTTGGTTGGCAACTAAAATGACCTACTTATTTGTTCAAATCTATTTTATGGTAAAATCAAGGACATTTTGATTTTTCAAAGCCAGCCAATCACGATGATAATCAATGGCGAAATTGTAGTGAGAAGTTTGCAGCGATACCTCACGATAAAATATTTCATGCTGATAGAGCAATGGGGCCTTTAAAGGAAAGATTTGCTTCCCTAGAAACAATTACTTTCAATTAAGAATAGACCTATTTTTGAAAAGGTTTCAGCCTCCAGGAGAGGGAGCAGGAAGACATCAGAGTTGTTCCCCTTTGTAAAAATGGTGGAAAATCATTACGGTGTACCAACATGCCTAAACTTTTTTTTAATGTGATACTACAATTATATTCAAATCACTAAATGAAAAAAAATACATTTTATAGATTTCAAATAAAACATGAATGTCCCTTCTGGTGACCTCAAAAATTAAATATATACATCTACTCTTCAAAGACTTAGTGAAAACCTGAAAAATAATATATATTTATGATTTAGCCGTGACACGACAAAAAACATAAAAAGTGGTTGTGCGCCCAGCGCAGACTCAGATCAGCCTGGGCATTCACCCAGTCTGATCAGACTCTTTGCTAAGCGCTTAAAGGGTAGCTGAGGGACAAAGCTACCTTCATGCGGAAAGCGAAGACTCTGATCAGACTGGGCGGATGCCCAGGCTGATCTGAGTCTGCGCTGGGCGCACAACCACATTGTTGGTTTTGTCGTGTCGCGGCTCATATAATGATTTAGCCGTGACACGACAAAAAACATAAAAAGTGGCATGCGCGCCTACCAAAGACTCAGAACAACCTTGGCATCCGCCCAATCTGACCAGAGTCTCCGCTGTCGGCATGGATGTGGCTTAGATCCTTAGCTACCCTTTAAGCGCCCAGCTACGTCTCTGATCAGATTGCGCGGATGCATAGACTGATCTGATACGCCCAGTCTGAGCAGTGTCTTCGCGTGGCGCACATGCTTCTTTGTTGGTTTTGTCGTGTCGCAGCTCAATTGTCAGCTATGTGTTATTATGATGTCAGTGGTATGCAACACGCAGTAAATAGATCAATTGCTTTACTACCCTGGCCCTACCTCGGTTGCAGTACAGTCTTTCGAATGGCTTTTCTAATGTTTATAATAGTCCTTTCTAAATTTCCACCCATCCTTTTTCGTTCTTCTACTACACACTCAAAATTCATTGTAAAATAAATCCCTCAGGTTGGCAGCTACAGTAACACCAACTAACTTTATAGGCCTATGGCATGGACCGAAACTGCTGTTTTCATTCACAGAATGTACATGCTCACTGCTCTTGATGACATAATCTCTCATTTGAGATGCGACATGACAAAACCAACAGAGTGGTATATGCGCCAAGTGAAGACTCAGATCAGCCTGGGCATCCGCCGAGTCTGATCAGAGTCTTCGCTGACCCCAAGGAGCTATCTCAGACCCTTAGCTACCCTTTAAGCGCCAAGCCATGGCTCTGATCAGACTGTGTGGATGCCCAGTCTGATCAGAGTCTTCGCTGTCCGCATGCAGGTAGCTTAGACCTTCAGCTACCCTTTAAGCGCTTAGCGATGAGTCTAACCAGACTGGGCGGATGCTCAGGCTGATCTGAGTCTGCGCAGGGCGCACAACCACATTGTTGATTTTCTCTAGTCGCGGCTCAATTATTATTATTTCATTTTGTTTAGACTACAGCCTATATTTTGAAAAAGGACAAAGATCTTTCGGGACGAATTGTGACCGAAAGTCGAAACAAGTCATCATTTCATTAAAATATCATAGAACCTCGAATGACATGCTACAAGTACGTTTTACTTCCTCTTGTGATAAGCTTTTGTACGTAACCCCGGAAGGGACATGGGAAATATGACCACGACTTATTAAGTCATTCCCACGACTTATTATGTCGTTCCCTCGACTTATTATTTCGTTACCACGACTTACTATCTCGTTCCCTCGACGTTGCATGTCGTTACAACGAGTTTTATGTCGTTCCCACGAGTTATTATGTCGTTACCACGACTTTAAATATGTCGTTCCCTCGACTTACTTAGTCGTTCCTACGACTTATCAAGTCGTTACCACGAGTTAATACTGCCCTCCAATTGGTCTAATTATCTCGTGGCCACGAGTTAATAAAGCGCTTTAATTGGCCCTGTTGTAATATTGATAAAATCCCTTACCAGACTTCGATTGTCGCTGTTAAGGAGCTAATCTGTGGACCCCTAGCTGGACTGCCCAAGTGGAGAAGCCTGATCGGACTCTGCGGTGTTGGCTAACTGGCTGAGTCTTGCTCTTGATTTTTTAATTGTGCTGACCAGTGACCTATAAATACAGTGACTCGCGTCTTCACCTTTCGGTCCAAAGAGGCGTGTCGTGCATGTGACTGCAGCGCCTCCTACCGGATTGCCATTAATACAAGCTGAAAAAGCTTGAATTGCTGTCAAAAGTTAACGGCATGCATCGCCCATTTTATCGGTGTTTTCATAGTGAAATTATTATGCAACGATAAGGTAAGCTTTGAATTTTATAATGATGTATTAGAATATAAGTTTTGTGATGATTTTGCTTGGTTTTGAAGTTCATTTGTAACGATGTAAATTGAGGAACTTAGGTCACTCGAAACAAAATGGCGACGACGCTGTAAAAACCATCCCTTCTTTTACGATGTACTCCGTCTTTAATAAGGTTTGAGGTAATATTTTAGCATTAGAAAACGAAAGGGGAAGGACCAAAATGTTGTTTAATATCATTTTCATGGCAATTATTTACTATTTTGATGGTCTTATGACAGTATAGAAATAGGCTTATTTAGGAAAGTAGCGAAAACCGGCAAATCAGGATGTTCAAAACCCCACTCCCCCGTTTTTAAATAAGGCTCCCAAAATAATTATTTTTGAGCCTCGCAACGATATTTTTCATAAAGTTGAATGTCTTACAAATCGTTTAATTGCTATTTTATGCAGTTTCGTGCCAATTTAATGGGTCAAATAATCTTAAAATAAAACTTGTTTTTCACAGTTTTCGCCATACAACAATGAGTTCAGAGGGTTGATTAGTTAGTTATGCATTGTAGAATTTGTCAGCGACCAAAGTTTCATATTTCACATCAATACAAATTAACCCCAAAACCAAGCAAAATAATCACAAAACTTACTATTTTAATACATCATCATAAAATTCAAAGCTTATCTTAACGTTGAATAATATTTTGATTACGTAAACATTAATGAAATAGGCGATTCACGTCGATAACTTCTGATAGAAATTCCAACCCACTCAGCTTAATTAAAACCTATGTCACTGACTTACTTCAATTTTCAATGCATGCATATTCTCCTAAGTAAGAGAGAGCCAAAATCAAAATCCTCATCCAAATGCAAAATAAAAAAGTTTCCCGTATTTATATTGAAAAGCCCTCCAGCCCGTTTTTTGAATGTGTGTTTTTTTTTTAAACTACGTCAAGTAAAACTACCGTATAAAAACTTGGCAAGTTTGGTATCAAAATTTCGGAAATTAAGTACACAATTTAACGCAAACGTTTGTAAGAACACAGTATTTATACAGATAAAATGAAATAATGATAATATAAAATACTTCTAGATGCGAAATAAGCGGTCGACAGAATTATCGATTTTTTTTCAGCCACTCACCTGTCCAGCGGCGCGACAAGCGTCTATTGGAAAAATACGTATATATAACGGGAGATGCGAGTCACTATATATATAGGTCACTGTGCTGACTTTGCATCAGCTCACGCTAATAGTTGAGCAGGCAGTGCACATCCTCGTCATGCTGCTCTTCTCCGGGAGCAGTATGGTCGGGGTATCCAGTGTTTGTCGACTGACTGCACCATGCAGTTTCACTAAATTTTCGTGCTGTCTTTGTCCTAAATGAGTGGCAAGGTTGCCATCTGTGATATTTTACTACTACTTACAAGTACAATGCATTATTATTATGACAACGGGACAGTCTGCATGCTTAGTGGTTAATCCAATCACGGTTGACAATTTGCTGTCCTCTTTAATTGCACGCCGGTGGGTCGGGGTTCAGACTCTATGATAACCCCTACATAAAGCTATATATTAGTTGGTTGGGGCCGGATGTTTGTCTTTTTCTTGGCCCACCGGGGTTCAACTGGTGGTCTTCTTTTGCTCCAGTGTTCCAGTGGTGTTGCTGATGCCCCAGAGATCTCCAGGTGTCTCAACACGTTTGGGCTGTCGAGTCCTCATCCTTGCTTCATCACAGTCTTTTGTTGATTTTAATTGTTGTCCGTGATGACTCTCTGATGAGTTAGGGGACCTCCATACGAACCGAACTACCAACAAATTGTGTGCAGTACAGCGGAGGGTGAGGGTGAAGGTTTGGGCACAGTAAAACCGGTTTAACCCCCCCCCAGTAGTTATTACTGACCGTCCCAAGGCGGTACTTTCGTTACGGTTGCATTTGTTGTATGTTCGGTGCTGTTTAACTTATTGTGTTTTCATTTTAACCCTTTTATAATCAAAAATAGAAAATAGGTAAAAATAGTTGTTAAATGTTTTCCGTATATTTTGTTTAGTCTGTTGTGTGCTACATGTGTGCACCGCGGCGGAGGGTGAGGGTGAAGGTTTGGGCTCAGTAAAACCGGTTTAAACCCCCAGTAGTTATTACTGACCGTCCCAAGTCGGTACTTTCGTTGCGGTTGCATTTGTTGTATGTTCGGTGCTGTTTTAATTTATTGTGTTTTCATTTAAACCCTTCCATAATAAAAATAGAAAATAGGTAAAAATAGTTGGTAAATGTTTTTCGTATAATTTGCTTAGTCTGTTGTAACCCTTCTGTTGGTCTAAATTATTTAGTTCAGTAAAGATAGCTGAGTTGCCACCTATTTGGGAAAGAGTTGCTGACTCGGCTTATCACTTATAATTTATTTTTTTGTTGAGATGTCTTTGTTAGTCTTTCCCTTTGATGTTGGGGATAGGGTTTGGGATCTGATTCAGTCAATTCCTGAAGTGTAGTTACTCTTTAAATTTTCTTAACAGAAACTAAAGTTGTGCAGTTTGTTTGTGATTAATTAATCAGACTTAATTTGCACGTCCAGCCTTGACATACCGTTGACATTCTCAGTAATGGAACTGATAGGTTTGATAAGCAGTGCGGACCCAAAAAGGAGCAGTCGGATCACGGTCTACACTTTATGCCATGTCATCTGCAACTGCATTGTTAACACAAACACTTTCATTTCTGGGACAGTTGCGTTTATTAATTCACAGAGACGAATTTAAAGAGTAACTACACTTCAGGAACTGACTGAATCAGATCCCAAACCCTATCCCCAACTTCAAAGGGAAAGATTGTCGTCCGGCATCCGGGGTCCGTCGTCTGGCGTCCATCGTCGTCCGTCCTTTAACTTTTAGCTTCCTTTCAATGACATCTTCTCTAAAATAGTTAGGGCTAGGGCTTTGATATTTGGTACGAAGCACTGTCTATGTGGCCTATATTAATTTAAAGAGTAACTACACTTCAGGAACTGACTAAATCAGATCCCAAACCCTATCCCCAACATCAAAGGGAAAGATTGACAAAGACATTCCAACAAACAATAAAGTACAAGTGATAAGCCGAGTTAGCAGCCAAGTTTGTTCAAATGGCGGCCCAAGGGTCCAATAGGGCATTCACCGGGGGATCTTGAGTTTTAATAATAGAAATGTATCGAAAAATATTTCAAAATCTTATTCCTCAGAACTGTTAAGCTCAGATGCGTAGCACTGATTTGTAGACATCTACCAAGTTTGCTCAAATTTTGGCCCCAGGGTCCAAAACAGCCCTGCAGCGGAGGGTTTTGGGTTCGGCACTAAAAACTTCTTTAAAATCATCTTCTCCAGATTCACTTGGCTCAGATGTTTGGAATTTGGAAAGTAGGATTGCCTAGTGGTCCTCAACCAAGTTTGTGCAATTATTAGCCGTAGGTTCAAAATGGCCCCGTCCTAAGGAGTCCTGAGTTTGCAGTAGTTTATACCAGAGAATTACTTCAGAACCACTTGGCTCAGATGCTCGAAATTTTGTATGTAGCATTGGCTAGTAGAATTCTACCAAGTTTGTTCAAAGGTGGCCACATAGTCCAAAATCGCCTTGCGACGTGGGTAATGTATTTGAAATCAAATATTCTTTAAAGCCACAGTCTCATTGTCACGTATTGAGGGTTAGGGTTTACTACGTGGCAAAACGTCAGTATAAGTTGTAAAACGTAATGAATACGTATATAGATATAGCTACATACGTGGCCGAATTACATTATTTTAGAATTTTTTGACTCAAACATGGCATTTTGATATGCGTAGCGTATACGTAGTAAAACGTATCAACACGTAGTAAAACGTGGTCAACACGTACTTAATTGTAGCCAAAACGCATTACATACGTACAAAAACTGTAACGTATTGAGGACTAGGTTTTTCTATGTATATTAAAAGTACCAAAACGGGAATATGCATATTAAAACGTATTGAATACGTATTACATACGGATATAAACAGCTATTCGTGGCCTAACTAGGTTTTAAAAAAATCAGTTTAAACGTAGCATTTCGAAATACTTACTGTATGCGTATTTGAAACGTAGTCTAAACGTACTAGAACGTAGATGAAACGTTTTAAATACGTAGCCATACGTGAAGGTATTCTACGTACTAGCACGCATTATATACGCTTTACCACGTCTTAGTACGTTTTTGAACGTTTAATTCTGCGTTTTATTACGTATTATTATTTATAAGTATGTTTTGCGATACCTACTGAAACGTCACTTTGACTAGGTAGTTATCCCGGTCATTACCTAGTAGCCCCTAGTAAAACGTACGGAATCGTAGTAGGTAAGTAAACTGTTCTCATTCCTTCTGAAAGCGTGGTACTAAGCGGTTTGATGTCCGAGTATTAGAGTTCTTTCGGTTAAGACGCAGCTGTACATTGTATAAGTAGCTGTATCGGAACGTTTCCGAAAGGGAGAAATCATTATTTCAATTTTGAAACGCATCTATATAATACCGTCAAATGTTGGTTTGCAGAAGATGGATGCATTTGATTTACATACGATTATGGCTTTTAGTTTTGTTTAAGAGATTTGGTGTATGTCTGCCCATTAGCTCATTGTCCTGAGCCGCTTAATAATTGGGTGATTTTGGAAATAGTGCATTTCCGTCCGTCTTTTCGTTTGACTGTCACACTTTCGTTTCCATACTCTTTGAAGTTATTGTTATTAGCCCAAATTTGGCGAACAAGGATATCCTCCCTTGACAACAATAATATCCTCCCTTGTTCTCAGTTATATTGAACAGCTTCAACAGGCAATGTCCTAATGTTTTGTTTAGTATTTCTTCGGCTCGTCGTTTGCTTTATAGGGTGTAAAAGGCCTTTGGGGTAGTATTTCAGTCTAACGAGTTGCCTGCCAGATATAGTGGACAGGACAGATGAGAGAGAGAAAAAAAAAAGCCAAACAGTCCTCACCCGCACCTACTGCAAGTACGGTAGCATGTGCATGGTAGACCTTGTCCTGCTTTAAGCCAGTTTACCAATGATTTCTTTTGTACCGTTTGGAGTTTTGTTAAATGAGGTATGGGTTGCAAATAATAATTGTCTCTATAAGTTATGTTCCGGGCTAACATCTTTAGAGTCTCCATAGTCCTACCAGTGGTAAATATATCTAAACAAAAATCCGTTGATAAAAAAACTAGGTTAATGTACATATATTGAGTCATATAACTGGCTGAAAGTAGAGGTAACATGTTTTTGGAACAATGAAAAAAAGGTTCCTGGTTGCCCGTCGAGATTTTCAATATAAACGAAAGCGGGACAAGGAAAGGGGACCCAAATTTGTACATTGCATTTTTACCATTTTCATCAAGCTTGTGATTGTATCAAGCGAAAGTATTTCCGCTTAAGAACAGCGTAAAACGACTAAACTCAAATCCCTATGCAAAGCGAATTAACCTTCACGTTTTGTGGTAAAATGTGGGTTCATGTGTATCAATTGAGTCAAATAATTTGCGAACACAAGGAGAACATGTGTTAGAAAAATGAAAAACTGCTCCACAAAATACAGTTTTCAATTTCTGGATCCCCGTCGAGCAATGTAGTATAAACAAAAACAGGACAACGAATGGGGTCTCGTGTCTATACATTGTATTTTCATTTATTTATTTATTTATTTTTGTCAGGTGTATGATATCGAAAGTCGGTCATTTCAGTTGCCGACTAAAATGACATTTTATTTTAATTCTCACAAGTGTGAAAAGCCGTAATTTACAACTTCGAAACTGTAGCAAAAAGGCTTGCAGCGGTACCTCACTTTAAAACATCTCACGACAGAGCAAATGAGCCTTCAACCGCTAGTTATATTCCGTTACAGAAAGAAAAAGCAATGACTATGGGGTAACTCTCAGTGCATACTACTTATTTGGATAGCCCTACTGTGCTTGCAGTAGATGCGGGTCGGGGTTATTTGGCTATTTTGTTCTCTCGTCTATCTCCTTTTTCTATCGCCCTCTCTCTGGGAGAAGAAGGCTCGACATAGTCTGAAATAATGTCTCAAAGAGCCATTAAACCCATACCAAACCAACCAACCAACCAGCCAATCATTTTCTGATTCCCTTTCGACAGATGCAAAAAGCGGGACATTTAATGGGTCCCATGCCTGTACATTGTATTTTTATCATTTAAATCAGGCTTATAATATCGAAAGTGTGACTAAAATCAATTTTCAAATCCGTTCTATGTAGAACTCAAGCTTTTGTTTATTTGTTTAAATGTAGCAGTTAGAACCTTGCAGTGATACCTCATGATAAAATATTTCATGACTGTTTACCATGATACTGCAATGTGGCCTTTAAGCTTTAAGAGTTTCATGGTGTAGTTTAAACAAGAATTACAATGCCTTGCTTATTTGAGCCCATGTGTGAAACAAGAGTTCCGCGAAACACTATGTCGCACCTGCTTTGCACCTTCGCATTAAAAACTCAATTAAAGCATCATTGTGTCACACGTGTAAATTTGGTCAAAATCCATTCAGTAGTTTATGAGATATTGTTTTCATGTTTTTCGCTGTTTTTAGTAGCGGTGGATGGCGGCTGTTTTGGATGGTCAATTTGAAACAGCTTGAAGTAGCTTCATGCAAGGATCATTTTGGAATAAATTTGATGCAATTTCATTCAGGGGTTCTAGAAAAATTGACATTTTCATGTTTGTCTATTTTTAGTAACGGTGGCTGACGACCATCTTAGATGGTTTCCAATCACTTAATTTGAAAGAACTCCATTAATGGACAATTCTGACCAAATCCGACTAAAATCCGTTCATATTTTTTTATTTTTAAAATTTAGTCCCTTGATAATAATTACAAAAAAATGTGATGACATATTTCATGCAATACCTCCTACATGATGTAACTATGCATTTGAAATAGAGTTTAGATAATAATATTTGCTAAAACTGACTTTAAACAAAAAATAAGATAAATTTTTAAACTATCGCGGATCGCGCTCGAAATCGCATTATTGGACAAAAATATTTTTTTCACAATCACGTGCACAAATAAGAAAAATACCTGTACATGATCACATGACACATGTGGTCAAAATCGATACTCTTACAGGCCGTGATGAAATAGGTAATTTGCATTTTAATTTGAAGATTATTTTTAATTCCACAGTTGTCGAAAAAAACATGCATTTCTTCAAAGCTTGTACGGTTAATTATGAGACCATTGCATATTGTTTAACGAAATTTTGTTAAAATATTTGTTTCTGAAAATATGAAGTAAACGAGGGAGACAATCTTAAATAAAACCAAGGCCCAACTGATGCTGCTTGCAACATTTCAGCCAAATATACCAAGTGGTTCTGGATAAAAAGTTGGTTTTATTGTTTTTGCTATTCTTAGTAACAGCAACCATTTTGGACACTGGATTAATCTGACTTTTACCATGCTTAAGCCCTGCAATCTGGTCATGCAGCATGTGAAATTTGAGAACCATGGATGCATTGGTTTAGAGAAAAGGTCATTTGAGTGGACTTAAATACTAGGGTCGACGTAAATGTGAACGGACGGACGGACGAACGGGTTGACGGACGGACGGAAAATCGGACGCCTATATCACACCTTGCTAAAGCAGGTGCAACAATTATCCCGTGACCCCTCACCCACCCAAAATAGCCACCTATCACCCCCACGGCCCCGGGTCATACCCCAAAAATACCAAAAAAGGTATTTTGTTCAAGCTACTTCTTGTAAGAGCACACCATGAACATAATTACTTCCCTTGAATAAATAATATGTAAGTGTTGTAATGAAAAAAACGCATCATTTCATCTGCTTATTCTTCCTGGTAGCTGAAATTATCAATATATATATATATATATATTGTAAAACATATGAGGTATTGTAAGAAAATGATTTATAATCGGAAGGTTTCTAAATAGTTTCTCTTTATCAATTTATTTCATATGCAAACTTAGTTAGTCAACTGTCTATGAAATTGATTTATTATTATAACGTAAACTCAGAGAATTGAAACAAAAAAAACAACAAAAAAACAGTCGAGCAGCTTGGTTACAGAATTGCAAAAACAACGATTCTCCACTTCGAATTGGAAAGGGGATAGACATACATGTACAAACTCGGTACCAGGAGTGTGCACTTATGGATTTGTTCCGCTGAGCCTCCTGGGGAACATTCGTATGAGAATTCTACAACAACAACAAAAAAAACGGAAAAGAGAAGTTACTGCAAAACGGGATAAATTTCCAAAGAAAAAATCAGTCAACGGCTCAGACGGTAGAAGAATCCCTTTGCAACGATACGGGTGGGCTTGAGTACCAACGGATCTACTAGCGCATCGACGACCCATGTGCTAGCTATGACGTATTAGGAATCGTTACACCACCAGCGGCTGATTATCCATCCTCGGGGTGGCTACCCAAGGTCGGATGGGGAAGAGAGGCTGTCGACCACCATGCTCACTTACACCTCAACCATCAGTAGGCTACCCCCGGGAACCTATGAAGATGGACCGTCGGCATGGTGGGGGGTTGATGCTCCTGTGGCTCTGAAGAGGACCGCCGAAACTACGTCATCAGCAGTCCACCAAACCCACCAGCAGACAGACAGTGGTCAGGAGGCAGGCCCTTTGTCTTTGACTCCTGGCGATTTTCAGGGCCTTCCGGCCGAGCACTGGTGCCTGGGTCATTGTGCAATAGTCGGAATCGACTTAAACTATAGAAGACCGTTGGCAGCTCATTTTATGCCTTTAATCTAACTTACAACTTACTTAACTCACATCTTTCGCCCGGGCTTGAAGATTTGCCTGTAATTCAGGTCAGTTCTTCATCCTGATAGCTACCTGTGAGTTAAACAACTAATCTGGCTTGTCCTGGGTAGCCCCCAGATGCCTGTGGTGCCGAGCTAGCTTAAAAATCCTCGAATGGAAATTGAATTTAAAGGCAGGATTTCTGAACCCCCCTGTAGAGGATTAGCTACCTGTATGAGGAATAGAGGGCGTGGCTTAGCTACTGTGCAAATTAGACCACTGTCCTGTTTTAGCCAATAAGAGCTGCCAATACTTTCACAGGTAAATACCCCAGCAATCAACAGCCAATCAAATTAGAGATAAATCTACAGGAGCTACAGTAGATGTTTACCCTTTCGTGACTATTGGAAAACTGAGAATAGGTAGCTAATTTTGCCTTTCATAGTCCACTCCTGCCTTTAAGACAACTGATCGATCCCTTTCCGATACGTCCCGATACGTCCAGATACGGCTACGTTTACAGATACGTTTTATCCGAAAGAACTCTAATACGAGGTAAATCGTTGTAATTCGTATTGGAAAAGTACTAAAACGTAGTAACACCTAGATACATTTACCTACAAAACGGGGTACATTTCTTTGCAAAATGTAGGGCGGAAGACATAGAAAACACCCTAGCCTTCAAAACGTGAAAGTGAGATTGGGCCCCTATACCTTTTTCTTCAAAACTCCTAAGCTCAGATGCCTGAAATCGGATTGTAGCATTGCCTAGTGGTCATTTATTAAGTTTGTTCTAATGCTGGTCCCAGGGTCCAACAAGGCCACGCAATGGGGTGTCCTGGGTTTGAATAATAAAACAAAAAAGAACTGGTTAATTTTTAAAAAATCTTTTTCTTTAGAATCACTTGGCTCAGATGCTTAAAATTTAGTATATAGCATTGCCCAGTAGTCCTTTACCAAATTTATTCAAATGGCAGCCTCGAAGTCCAAAATGGCCCTGCTACCTTGTTTCTAGGTTTGAACCATAGAAATACAAAAGAACATATTCAAACATCTTCTTTTTCAGAACCACTTAGGTCACATGTTTGAAATCTGGTATGTAGCATTGCCCTATGAGCTTTTACCAAATTTGTTCAAATGGTTGTCCCAGGGTCCAATATGGCTCGGCCCAATTAGTCCTAGGTTTGAACCACAGAAGTACATAGAAAATATTTTCTCACACTTACATGCATCTTCTTCGGAAACAGTTGGCCCAGATGGTCGAAATTTGATATGTAGCATTGCCTAGTGGTCTTTCAACAAAATTGTTCAAATGGTAGCCTCGGGGTCCAAATTGCCGTGCCACATTAGGATCTACATTTGAAGAATACACATGCATAAAAAATATTTAAAAATCTTTTTCTATAGAACCATTTGGCTCAGATACTTGAAATTTATTTGTAGAATTGCCTAGAAGACCTCTATCAAGTTTGTTAAAATTATGACCACAGGGTCCAAAATGACCCTTTATCGGAGGGGGGGGGGGGGTTAATATAAAATAACTTTAAAAAATCTTTTCCAGAACCAGCAGGCTCAGATGCTTGAAATTTGGTATGTGACTCTGCTAATGGTTCTTTACCAAGTTTGTTCAAATGTTGGACGCAGGATGCCAAAAGGCCCTGCCCCAAGGGGTATTGGGTTTGAATAATAGAAATTCAAAAGAAAATATTAACAGATATTTGTCTTCAGAATCACTTGGCTCAGATTCTTGAAATTCGATTTGTAGCATTGCAAAGTGGTCCTTTACTAAGTTTGTTCAAATGGTAGCCATAGGGTCTTAATTGGCTCTGCTCTATGGGGTCCTAGGTTTGATTCATAGAACTACATAGGATAATATTCCAAATTGTTCTTATGTTGAACAACTTGTAACGTTCAGATGCTTAAAATTTGGTATGTAACATTGTCTAGTGGTCCTTTACCAAGTTCGTCCACATGGTGGTATGTAGCATTGCCTATTGGTCCTTTACAGCCTGAATAGTTTATCACAGTGGGCTCGGTGAGCAATCTCTTGTCACTTTTAGTGTTGCAATATTTCAGAATTTTTACGGTAGCTTGTTTTGCAGGCGATTATATTTGTCCTCTCGAAATACCGAATTGTCATATACCTGAGAAAGACTATAGACGAAGGGACAACGGGGAATCGCGAAGACATGTAACGGTATCGAGCTGTAACGAAGGATACAGAGTACATCGTTCTATGACATGGCTGGAATGTATTGCTGGGGAGTGGGTCACGGGACAAGAACGATTTAGACTTGATTTATTTATTATGTATCCCATACACTCCATAAGTTAGAAATAAACTACCGAGTTACTGAGTTGCTTTCAAAATCTCATAATATTTTAGCAAAGCTTCGCTGGACAGTTTGTCATGTATCTTCAAAACGTTTAACACAGCCGTAGCGAAGGTAAATAGGCTCTGAAATATTAACCCATTCATGACTTGTGTCCAATTCAACTGACATTGGCCAACAGCGCAGACTAACTCCGACGCCACAACATGCGGCGTCTGATCAGGGCATGTTATATTTGCATAAGACAAATTGGTATTTAACTTTAAAATCAAATAAAATGATAAAGTAAACAAGACACCAATTAATTGATAAATTGACTCACTCAGTTTATAAGGACAGAAGAATCCACCAGGTATTAATGTGTTAACATCTGATAGCAAAGAACATCGATATACGTGGTATTGCTCAAAATAAGTACGGGATGTTAAGACATTTAGGAAAGCAGAATCAAGCAAAAATAAGTAGATGATTATGAAACTGTTATAATTCATAAAACAAATATTCATAGAAACCATCCATATGAATATTGATACGTTTAAGCTTGTTAGGTGACCTAGAGAAAACTGACGTAGACAAGGGGTCGACACCCAAATTTCATCATGCTTATATTTATCACAGGACGAAATGGTAGGTGTAAACGATGCCATTGCGTGGTGAATTGTATCACCGATGGGCCCTTCACCTTAAATAACGCAGTAAAGCCTACCAACGTGGATGCTTTCAGTTTGAAAAATTATGGAGAATGTAAGTATACACAGAATCCTAGGATCCAAAAGAATTTTTTTCTCCGATACGACATTGAGGTGTACACCCCACTGTCCTTTACGTGTTCCCTTCTAGGTCACGTGACCTGCTGTGACTGTTTCTGTTTTAGCTGAATATTGTTACGTGAACAGTGCTCTATCAATAAACAATAACAATCTAACCTAGCCATTAGTATTTATTTTGTACTCGCTTCTATGTCAAAATATCCCCTCCTTCTTGTGAGCAGTATATGATGAGGAGTATTAGCTAGTGGTGGTGCTTTGGTGGAGTGGTTGGAGCGACTCGGATATGGTCCAAAGCTCGCAGGTCGAATCCGGTTTGGGCCAGCCAGCAACTGTAAATCCGTCAAACCAGCAGAAAAATAAATACTTTTTTTGAAACAGAGAAGGATAAGGCAGCGAAAGGAGAGGGAAGGGCTTCGCCTTTCATATGATGTACCCAAGATACGGTGGGCCTATAATCCCCTTCGCCCATATAGCCCTTACGAAAGCTGCCTCGAAAATGAGTTTATGTTACTTTGAATCTTGTTCCAACGCGCATACGTGTTACTTCACGGTACTGTAGTTTCCACGTCGAAACAACAAGAAACAAAGGTGGGTCGGGCGGCATAAATCTATTTATTTTACAATTAAAACCGAGGCACAGAGAAATTCGGCAATGCGATTCCATGTGAATATGTTATAACTGCCGTCGCAGCCCGAAAACAATACTGCACTTTGCATTATATATTGAATCTGCATACCCGAAAGACTACGGAACTGCGTTTGCCATATTTTGTGTTATAATGGAGAAACTATACAACACAGTCTCAATGAAAACTTTCCACATTAGTCATGATAAACATACATTATTATAATAGTATCTTGATCTGGGGTACTGTATCACGTCGAGTGGATGAGCTCATACCATCGGATCACCCGAGACGCTTGCGTCGAGGGTGATCCGATGGTATGAGCTCATCCACTCGACGTGATACAGTACGCCAGATCAAGTTACTATTATAATAATTTGTTTATTATATACCTTAGGCAACATTCGACTGTTCATACTCGCCAGCGCTAATGCATCGACCTGGATTGCGCGGCAGAGGTATGTAGCTAGTCGTTCGACAAACGCTACCGACTGAGCTATCTTGACGTGTTTGTATACGTTACGTCACTAGTTCCGTTTCTCTGGTTCTCGTTTCTACGATGCACGTTGACAAATGACGCGCCTAAAGCTGGAACTCAGAAATAGCCTCGTTTTAAAGGATAGTGATACGGATTCAGAAAACGTCAGTTTGATACGGCTCTCTGTATCACACGACCAGAAAACAGGCAGTTCAAAGAGTGTATCATTGATAGGTATATAATAAATCACTCTAATAGCTGCTAATCTGGGAAATAATAATGCCGATATTTTCAGGCGGGTAAACTTCCGGATAATCGAGGCAGTTCCATCGCTTAGCGGTAGTGGGAATGAAGTCATTGTGATTGTGCTATTAAGTCCCGAAAAGACACGATCTCTATACATATACTATTATACCCTTGCGAGCATTTTAGCAGATCACTATCGCGTTATTCATAGTAGAAAAGATATGCTAAAACGTGATAGTGAGAATGAACATGAACGAAACGGTTTTCCTCGGCTCAAAGGGTCTGCCACCAAACTGCAGTAGCATGTAAGCGACGACGGAAGTTCTACCGTTGTCATTTATGCCTTAGTGTGCCGCCCTCCTCTGGACTTTTTCCAACTGTCTAGGATTTTCATATGCATGGGGGTCCCATACAGTTTGAGAAATACATTGATTAAGCCGAGTGACCTGTTTGAATTTGTTTAAACTCAATCAATGTGTGATCTCTCTAGGAGAGATTATTGGATAAGTCAACCCACGTGTATCTCGCACAAGGATGTAAATAGCTTTTAATGAAGTTCTGGGGGAGGTCACAATAGGGTGGGTTAAATTCCATAGCCTTTCCTGGTTTGAAAGCCTTGCGGCTGGCAAATTGTATTAACTATTTCTGTGTAGGAGTGTTAACTCGCAAAAGAAAGGTATTATACAGGTATAGCCATTACGCGGGTTATTTTAGATATCCCTTCGATCTGAACATTTAAAATATGGAGTATCATAGTATGATGACTGATTCAATAGATGCAGTTTTAAGTCTCAGTTCGCTTTGTTGACCCTTTTTGTCAATTTTAGCACCCGCCAAGACTGGTCCGGATAATCGCAGTCCGACAGACAATAATATTTAAAGCAAAAGAGGCATGCCACATCATAGTTGGGGAAATGAGCTCAATTTTTAGGCGAAAAAGTGGCCCATCGTTCGAAAGAAATTTGTTGACTGATTTGTAAGCAGGAAATACTGAAGTTTATAATTCCAGGTGTTGTCGCTCTCCAAAGTGGTGCCAAAGTGGATTTTTTGGGGAAATATGGTATTTACGAATAAAATCGTTGATTTCTGGAATTTATACGGAAAATCCATAGAATTCGTTAAAGCTCTTCGAAATGTGAATGATTATTATGCATAACATAGCAAAGCCTTGGATATAAGTTTATTTGCGAAAAATTATAGAAATTTGCAGTTACTATGGTTACAGAATAAGAATTTTTGGGCTAAAGAGACATTTTGGGGGCTGTTTATGAGAAGGGGTCATTTTTTCACAACTGTTTCATTTGAAACAGATAGTTTCGTCATAGTATATTAAGTGTAATACTGATTATGATTTTTTAAACTGTAAAAGTACGCTTACGAAAGATATAATTAAAAATGCTTGTTTTATTGAAAAATTATTTGTATTATATTTACGTACCTCAAGTAGCATTTTAAGTCCATTGTCGGCTGTGCGATTCCAATAGAGAACCTATCGCTTAAGATAAATCTTGATTTCTAACAGGACAAATTAAAGATTATGTTTGAGAATGAAGAACGGTGCCAAAGTAATGTTTATGGTAAAAGGGGAGCGGAGGTAAGGGTGGGTGAGAGGGAGGAGAAGGGCGTGTGTGTGTGACCGGGGGGGTACGGTACAGGATTTATGTGTCAAACAAAATGGCTGATTTCTATTAATCTTGTCTTTTACTAAGGAATACATTTTCATGGTATGACTGATGTGTACATAGGTTGTACTCGTGTCAAAAATAGCTTTCTTTTATTACAAATGGATTGTCTTCTTATAATTTAAGACAGATATCACAAGTGCTATACTATTAAGGTCCAAACAAATTGACTTAGCGAATAAACAATGAAATATGGCTTGTTATCATTTTTCCATAAAAAACGCAACAAAAATGCAAATTTGACATAGAAATACTTCTTGTGTCTGAAATAAATATCTTTTCCAGTTTAAAAGCATTAGCATGGTCATTACTGCGGTCATTCTTCTTGAGCTGTCGTCGAATACGTTACTTGACGAACATATGGATCTTACATTATCCATGAGAAGAAAGAAGAGTAGGTATGTGCTTAATTGTGAATTTATTTTTGTATATAATAACTTGTAATATTTATCAATGCATGATTATTTCCTACCAAATTTTTGTCATATACAGTTTTACCTGAAACTTTTATTAAAAAATTAATATTTAAAACTGTTTTTATAGTTTGTTTGTTTTAATCTGAAACCGTTGGACTTTACAATTAGTATGCAAGATTGCCTCTGTAATGATTCTTTCTGCTTGGATTTATCAAACGGATAATCTAAACTTAACAATTTTCAAAGGGGTTTTCTTGATGAGCTCTAATGACTGGCTCAGTGACAATACCGTAACGTGTTTTATATAGCATCAGACGTTAAACATCGAAATAACAAGTCATAAGAAGCACGCAGCTATTTTGCCAATTTTGGAAACATCTTCAGAATACTAAAGCAATATTAAACTGAATTAACTGGCTATTCAGGAAGCTTCTTGGCTTACAACCATATAATTATTTGGAATACTTTGCTATTTTGTTAACAATCAACAGAAATATTTTTTTTTCACTGGGCTGCTATACGATTTTGATTTGCTTTAAAGAAACTAAGAAAAAGTACCCGTCTTTTGCGAAATAACAAGTAAGAATTGTTTTGTAAACAGAAATGTTACGGAAGAAACCGAGACAAGATGGAGAGAACAAACGCTGAGAATTCAAGACGTTGTGCAAGTTAAACCCATTGTTTCGATCATGAATAAAGAACAGAAACCCGGGACATTAACTGGGAGACTACACGTGAATTTAATATTATTATTTTGTCTAAGCGTAAATATTTGCTGTACAAAACGGTAGCATGTAACGTTGTTTCCAAAGTGTTTGCTTTATCAAGGACTTTGCAGCAAGCAAATGCAGCCTGCATAGAGACGAAAAAGAAAAGTAAAATTTATATTTTAGTATTCTATATCAGTGAGATGCTCATTCGAATGGTAAGAGACGCTCGGCTATGGTGCAGAAGATCTCGGGTTCGAACCTCGGTTTGGCCGGTCAGCAGCTGCAAAATGTATTATCCCAGCAGTAAATGGGTACCTTCTTTTGAAGGATAATCGCAGCTAAAGGAGAGGGATGGGATAGATCAATTGTGCCTCTTACACCTACAGCCCCTATGGTCACTAGGCTGAGGGGAACTTTTACCTTCTTTTAATCAGTGACATGTTTCTGAAATGTATTCGCCTTCTTGACATTTAGAAATATTTCACGAATCTTACGTACTTTAATTCTTAATGTTTGAAGGATTGTATTGGTATTTATCATGCATCTGCTGCAAAATTCACCTGATAACAGGGGTATCATAACATGATGTGATATCATGTCACTGTAGAACTGCGCTTGCGCAAATGTTATCAGGTCATGCCTTAAGAAGCGATCTCTGAAGACGATTGGCTACACACTGACGTTGGCCGTGATATCAGCGTTCGATTGGTTAATTGACGTCACCGACTTACGTCATAACGCATTTGCGACGTCAGCAAGTTCGAACAAAACTGCGTTTGCTTAACACTTGTTTCCCGCTCTTTACGCCGTAAATCTTCTAATGATGCATGATAAATAGAAAACCACGTAAGTGTCTTTTGATATCCAGTTTATCAGGCTCGACCAAAAATACGTCGGACTGGCTCGGCAAGCCTCGCCATTCCTACGCTGTTTGTTCTCGCCTGATAAACTTGATTTCAAAAGACACTAACATGGTATTCTCTATATATTACATACGTTACTTGGAAAACATATGTTTAGCCTACCAATACATACAATTTTATCTTGCAACACACTTGATATTTGGATTACTCTTTTCTCTTACAAAACGAACTCTCTGTCTGTCATTGAGGATAAGCAAACAAATACTGACTACTTTATAGATGGCATTTTTTCTGTCAGGCGTATGGAGTGTTCTGCGTTTTCTATTTCGTTAGGCTACCATTTGTATTAGCAACACCTCTGTATTTACTTTGCATGTAGTTTGTGCCACAAATAGTTGTCGAGAAAACTATTAAACTGAGAAATATATGTTTCGTAATGATTATTTAAAAAGATTGAGAAGAAACAATAATATATCCTCTGTTTTCTCTTTTTACTCTTACACTCTATGATGTAATCGTAACAGTTATATTGGTTTTTGTGTATTTGTGTGTGGGGGGGGGGGGGGAGGTAGGCGGCCGGGGGGGGGGCGGGCAAATAAGAATTCTTCCCTTGTATGACGAACAATTCAAAATTTCTTATAATTTTAGCCGTACCTTTTTTTTGGAAAAAAGCTTTATCATGAGGGACGACAGATATTCTTGTAATAGTATCCTCAATTTCAATATCGGAACTCTTCCAACAAGGTAATGCTAACGAAAAATATAATACAAAAAATGTCATCAGATGAAATGTCATTATAAAACTGTTATTTTTGATAAAAATAAGCACTTTGTTACATATTGATATGCAGTCAAACGGCCAATAACAGCTGACATAACACTCCATATAGGGTAGATAACTTTAAGAAAAACAAATGCTCATAACCCTATCGTATCGTTGCAGACACAATTATATCATAGGCCTGTAAAAATGCACATTTTTTACCACACTCTGTTGTTGGCCTATAAATATACGCATGTACATCGATTATAACACTGACATTTTACCCAATGTTCATTATATTATCGTTGAACTACATCTTAGAAATAAGTGGCAAATTAAAATGATAAATGTTAAAATTTTAAAGAGAGAGAGAGCACTCTGGGTTTATACTTGCAAGACTTCATACTCACAAAAATTACTGAAACCCTACATTTAACAATGTGGAAGTTGATGGAAAATAATACTGCAAAGGTCAGACAATTGGCTAATGACTTATATAAGTGAAAATCAGAAACAATATTAGGTAACGTATAATGCAAATATCATTTCAGTTCTAGACTAAACGGGATGCATCATAAACTTTGGCCTATAGATAAGTATAACAATAACTGTGAATATGCACTGAAAGATTCAAAATTATAAGATGATCTACATGAAAATACTTCTGCACCACTTATATGGAAGGGTATCAGGGTCATAATTCAAATACGTAGTTGCATTTTCTATTCTGCAAGAACACAAAGTGTCTCTCAGAAATATCCATTCTGTATTTTACAAAATGCCCTGATGCCCGATTCCATTTGCATATTATGGATGCTTATTATGCTTTAACACAAAGGGCTTCTCAGTAATATGCATTTTACACTCTACAAAAATCTATTTCCCATTAAATGAAAATATAACAGTGAGTGTCTTTCTGTGATACGGAATCTGCTTTCTACAGAATGTCTTTCCGATTGGCTCTTTGATTCTTCTGTTACAATTCAATCGCTTTTCCTGAACTTGCTTTTTGTTATGTTGGCTTACGGTAAATCTGGTAACCGCTATATGGCATTTGCTTTATCGCTTTCCGCTTTAGCGTATTTCGACTACGCAACTAAATTTCTAGCTTCACAGTAAAATTAGAAGAAAAGAAAAGAAAAATGGAAATAAAGAATTGCTCATTTTATAACGTTTAAATATTTACCTTTACAATGATTGACCTTGATATATGCAATGTTTACAATTTTGGTACCGGTGTCGAGGTAAAATGTATTCAGTATGAGAAGTCATGTTGACAACAGTTATGATTTATTTTCCATGCATTAACCTTAACATTCACTGTAAAACCACCGCAACCCGGAAGATGACAGACCATCATACATGTCGGTGAAAGGTTATTATTCATATTTTTCACCATTCGATATTTTTTGCTGGTAAGCGCTAGCGAGCCTCGAACCTACACGGCAGAGGTTTGTCTCGAGGGGAGTGAGGTACTCAGAAAGTTTCTTACCACACAGGCAGGGATTATTTTTTGGGTTTGAAATTTCAAAATTTACTATTTTCATGGGTTTTGAAAACATCATGCTATTTTTATGGGTATTATGGTGCTTTGAGCAACCTTTTATTTTTGAGTGGGGGGGGGGGGGACGGGGTGGCGAGGTCACCTCACAAACAACTATTTTTATGAGATTGTCAGCGGGGTTGTCAAAACTTCTGGATATTTTTCTAGGACCTGTGCAGTTGTCTTGGGCCCAAATATAGGCTCGCATTAGTGTTTACAGACCTCCTGTAGTTCCATGTACTGATGAAGTACATTATTTTATTGTTAATGTCTCGTTCATAGCATTTAGGATGCATGAATAAAATAAATACAATCATATTTTAGACTGAAAAGGAATAGAATTTACGCTGGGGACAATTATTTGGGCAGGCTATATTGCCAACTTTTTTTCTGGGGTATATGGTATATAAAAATATCAGCTATTTTTTTTTTATTTTTTGTGGGGGTGCTATTATTTTAGGCACTAGAGGCTAGGTCCCAAACTATGTAGCGAAAAAAAAGGGAATCCCCACCTCCCCCGGAGGTTTGTAGCTATACACGAGTCAAATATTCTATCATATTTGGTATCGGGACGCCCAACCTTGTCTATTAATAATAATAATAAAAAAACGATTGGCCCTTTGGATGTGACACCAGTAAATACCGAAGATTCAGAACTCTCACTCATGGAAGCTGCATTCTTAGAAATTGGGTGCATTGTTTGAAGTCAAGGAATTCCAACGACATGATCTATAAGCATCTTCAGTTGTTGTTGTTGTTTCTTTGTCAGGAATTATATGATATTGATTTAATGCTGATCAAAAGTAGCCAGTGTAATAATAATATCTATTGCAGCAGATACTCACAGGTAGTCAGAACTGGTACCTGGGTACAAATTTCTAACCGTCCCAGCCCGGCAGTTAACTCCATTTATTATTGTTATTTGAATAATTATCATTTCAGACAGATAATGTTTTTCATACATTTAAGCGTAGTTTGCCCATTACATTCTTCTTGTAATCAAACTAGGCATTTCAGTTATTCCAGGAAAAATATGATCGTGATTGCATGTTGATAAAAACAACCAGTGTATAAGAATAAGAATCCGGGGATCGGGATGCTACATGTACCCATCTCAGTCCTATAGCGCACTCCATTAAATATTTTGAGATGGGACTATTAATCATTTACGACAGCTAAGACTTCCCATACATTTGCCCCGTGGAGCTAGCCTTTATTTTTTTTTGTAGTCGTAAAGCGGAATGCATTTAATCGTACATTTAAATCGATTTGCAACGAAGCGATAAACAATGATCCGAAATACGCAGGGAAATAAGGAAAGCGTTTTGGAATAAAGCCAATAACAGTTATTGCGAAAGGGATAAAATTAATGTGATATTTTTTTAAATGTTCTAATCATAAAACATTAACAACAAATCAATAAGCCCGATGGTCACAGATTTAGAAAACCCACTAAGCATAATGGGTTCAAGCGTAAAGGCATTTTCTATATTACCGAAAGACTCTCTGTGTTATCGCGGAATACAAAAACAAATTACATAAAAAGAATTATGACCATGAATCAAGCGTAAAGGCATTTTGTAGAATGCATAATGCTTATTATTGAAAAAGCACTTAACACAAAGGCATTTTGTAGAATGCATAATGCTTATTGTTGAAAAAGCACTCTGTGTTAAGACAAAATAGAAGTACACAAAACCTAAATGGAATTATGACCCCGATACCCTTCCATACACTTAAACACTTACGTATCACTTAATATTTTATATATGTTACCATTGTGAAATGTATGACAAATACCAGTCTCTAAGTTGCTTCGTGTAATAGTTATATCATCTTCTACGTATTGGCGCTCAAAATTGCTGCGATTATTCTTAAATTGTTTTTTAAAATTGCAGCAGACATGTGTAAAAATGAAATTATAAAATGTTTTGAACTACTATAGTGACAGATCATACACTGACAAAGCCTATATAAGTAATACTAATAAATAACAATCTGTTTATAACTTTGTCGATTCTTATGACAACAGAAACTGATCAGACTGGAAACTAAGAAAGATAGGCAATGATCAGGAATTAATACAATTAAATCCTATATCTCGCCCCGCTCTTAAAACCAAAAGGGAAAGAAGCACACGCACCAGGCTAATGTATGGTCGACAACCTAACTTTAGACTGTCTACGCCCAGGCGTGTATGTATGTATTAGTGGCACTTCCTTATCATACCAGTTATATGATAAAGCTCTAAACAATATTTAGTTATGTTTAAAAAGGAATAATGCTTATTACACGTCTGTAACTAAACAGTTCTAATGCATGCTTTTTCTGATATATATTCGATTAAGTAAATTTTGTTGTATGCAAATGTAACGTATATTGCTGAAACTTATAGCTATTATTACTTGAGCGATTACTATTTTTTAATATTCTGCATTGTACTTACGACGGTTATCAAACTTACATATTTGAAGTGGTTTTGTCTTCAAAAATTTGCCAAAAATAAGTAATTTGGACATTGCTAAATTTTCTTTCGGTCACGTAATGTGTTTATGTCAGAACTCCCTCATTTTTTTGTTCTAAGAGATCATATTTAAAAAAGCAAATGTAAATTGTATTACATTGCACAGTAATAAGAATGCATAAAATGTGAACTTAAAATGTTTAATTATAATGCACACTGTCTTATGCAGTTTCTAGACGACAGTGGCGGTTTGAAATTCTTTCTGTTTTAACGCTAGGGTACAGAGTTATCTTTCCACTTTTTGACATTAAGGCACCACTTACGAAGGCGACAACACCTTGGAGGTTAAGCCTTTTTGCGTTTCATTTCCCCGACTATACGTTTCATTTAGAATTTTTAACTCAAACATTGTATTTTGATATACGTAGTGTATACCTAGTAAAACGTATCAACACGTAGTAAAACGTGGTCGGAACGTACTAAAACGTAGTCGAAACGCATTAAATACGTACAAAAACCTAACAAGAGGTCCTCTAAGGCTCAGTCTCGCTATCAATATTATATAATAGGATTTTCTACGTACTTAAACCGTACCAAAACGGGAATATGCGTATTCAAACGTAGTGTATACGTATTAATATACGGATATATACAGCTACATGCGTGGCCTAGCTACGTTTGAATTGAAATTTCCACTTTAACGTAGCATTTCAAGATTCAGACTGTATGCGTAGTAAAAACGTATTGAAACGTAGTATAAACTAACTAGAACGTGCATGAAACGTTTTAATTACGTACCCATATGAGAAGGTCCTCTACGTACTACTACGCATTATATACGCTTTCTTACGTCTTAATACGTTTTGTGACGTTTTATTCTGCGTTTTATTACGATTAGTATGTATTGCGATACACACTCAAACGTCACTTTGACTAGGTAGTTATACTGGACATTACCTACTAGTCCCTAGTAAAACGTACGGAATCGTAGTAGGTATGTAAACTGTTCTCGTGCCTTCAAAAAGCGTGGTACTAAGCCGTTTGATAACCGGATAATACGAAGTAAATCGTAGTTAAACGTATTTAAAACGTACTAGACACTTAGTAACACCTACATACTTTCAAAACGGGGTACATTTTTTGCCAAACGTTCGGCGGGAAACGTAGTACATTGTGTACAACCTAGCCCTAAAAACGTGACAGTGAGACTTGGCCCTAAATAACATTTCATCTCAGAAATTAGATTCTGACAGTCAGAGACAATGAATCGTTGCATTAAACCAATAAAACACGTATGACAGATCTTATACTTCCAGTACGTTTATCTTTAACGCAACGTTAATATCAGACGTCGACGTCACAGTTGAAATAATATTGTGTTAAAATGTTCTTTTTGTATACTGCTTTTAAGATAGAATTTGTACATTTCCAGTGAAGTCAAAATTGTTTTTGTTTTTTTAATTTTCCTTTTTCTAAAAATGAACACCTATCCTTTCTAAAACAGGTTTTAGCGTTTCCAGTCAATCAAGTGCCTTTATTCTTTACCAGAAATAAAGGAAAGGTGATTTGATCAGTTTCAAATTATAAGATAATGGTGTGAGTATGCGATTTCCACACTATTTGAGATATCCTGGTAACAAGATTTCTAACACAGGGGAGGTAACTCTAAACTTATAAGTTTCACGGAGCTCAAACAACAACTGAGTCTGCTGAGTTTTCATGGTTTATTTATAAACAAAATTTCAAAACTCTTCCCCTAGAAGTTCTACAGCCCAATATTTGCACAAGTACTGACTATCAGGGAAAATAACTCTGTAATAGCTTAATAAAGAGTTATCTTAACTTTACTAAAATATTTTACATAAAATACTACTAAGTTGCCTAACAGAAGTTCCTAGTTCAAGCGTTTCAGAAGGTGGAAAAATGCCAAATTTAAACAAGAGGCTCAACATACTCATATATTAACGGAATTTGTCCGAAAGTTAATTAGATAATTTAAACATAGGCTTCTTGTAGTATGCCAAATATGAGCATCCTAGCTCAAACAGAATTCTCTTGATTTTCGAAACATACAATTATTCGAAAAGAAATGCGTAATTCTGAAAATACAGGACAGACGGAAAAGCAAAAAAAATAAAGGTCTGCTAATTGTTTTATGATCTATCTACCTATTGAATATCAAAGTCGAAGTAATTATGGTTCCGAAAAAAACACCCATAATATGTTTATACAGAAGAGAAAAGGGGCTTACTGTGTAAATAGTAAATGCAACATAACACACTTATTACCAGAATTAGCACATCAAATACTAAAGTATACTAAAAAAGGGTTCTAAGGCAAACGTTTCAAAAGTTGCACATTCAATAAAGGGCATCTAATTCAGTTTTTTTAAGAAATTAACACAAAACTTAATCAGGTCATGTGCCCCTTAGCTCATAGCTTAACAGTATGCCTCATATAAGTATTCTAGCTCAAACAGTATTCCCAGAATTTGGGGAACACGCTTTTAATTAATTTTTGGTAAAAGGAGCATAGTTCTGCAACTACAACGCTGATGGACAAGAAAAATATGTTCCTCTAATTTGTATAGTCTACTCATTCATATGAAATACCAATCCCAGAGCAGTTACGGTTTTCAGTAAATAAAGTGTTACGTACAGGCGGAAGGACGGAATCACGGACGATTAGGCCCAAACCCATATGACACCTCACCTTCTTCGAAGTTGTGGGAATAAAATAAGTAAAGAAAAAAAAAGAAAAAAAGACACCGACTTCAATAGAATTATATCATATACTATCCAATGAAAAATCAGAATACACAGATTGAGTAGATATGATAATGATGCACAATGCTACATATTCGTAAACCAAACAACACACGTTGTTTGCCGGTAAACTTCAATTCATTCGCAAGTTGTTTCTGCTGCTGTGCTGTTTTGTTGTTGTACGTCCACATAAACAGCTATGGTCATATCGGACCGTCAGTAAACCTAACCACACTATTCCTGGGCAGGCCTAGACCTCCTAATCAGTTAACTAGTACAAAGTACATATACCTTCGCAGTAACTAGTGGCCGGACATCTGGCCGAATATTCGTATTCATACTTGACGAGCTTCAGGCTATTGACATTTTTGTTGGACAGGTAGATCTCCAGAAAGACAGGAGCACGTTTGCGCGACTATACCTGAAAAATGCTTACGTTTGTGCGACTTTTTGTAGCATACATCTGCGCGACTTTTTCCCCCGACAATATGCCTTTGTTTGCGCGATTTTTACCTAAGTACGAAGATAGCTTGAATAAGTCGAAATTTCATCTAGATCCGCAGATAGGTTGAATAAGTCGAAATTTCGTTTAGATCAGCCAATACTTTACTCAGACTGATTACTCTCTTAATTCAGTGTGGCATTTAATACTCTTCACTTCTCGTTCTACATTTAACATGGCAGCTTTAAATTTTAACTTTGAAATTTTTTTACTAACAGGGGAACACCTGGACTATTTAATGATAATTTTAAAATCAGAAAGGAGAAGGATACAAAGACCACAAGTTTGGGGATATGCGTGAAAAAGAGCTGTAGTTCACATTGTAAAACGGACATTGGACTTAAGATTGTATCAGGAGGAAATTTTGACCATAATCCTGCGAGGAGGATGAAAGGACAATATTTTCTCAACAGTTAAATATATTTTATCCGGTTTACGGAAGGGGTACACTATGAAAAATCGAAATATCCGAAGTTTAATGAACTAACATAGTCGCACATTCGTAGAAAAAAGTCGCGCATATGTAGGAAAAAGTCGGGCTTTCGTATGCTAAAAAGGTGCGCATTCGTATGGATCGCGCAAATGAAAATTTCGGAAAAGTCGCGCAAATGTATTGCGTCCTCCGGAAATACTTCGGCAGTTGCCCGAAACTAAACGACATTTTGCGATAATCGCAAGCGTCAAGGTAATCCCTAAGGCTAAATACTCTTATCCCTGTCATTATAAATTTTTGATCTTTATGGATGGCTTTGAAAGAGAAATATAATTTTTAGTAAAATGGGTAGGTAATAATACATGAGTCAGTCTTACAGACGATAGATGGGTGACTTGCGATTTCCTTTTCAACAGTATTTCAGTTATATCAGGACGATGTGCGGGTGACAATGAAAGGCTGTGGGCAATGGAACCCCGTTTACGATGGAAATCCGCCTCCAGCGGGGATCGAACCCGCGACCTCTAGATCAGAAGCCAGCACTTAACCCATTGAGCTACCGGGGCTCCTTGTCTTAAAGACAATTCTAAATCAATACAATAGAAGACAATTTAGACTTTGATTAAAGTGTTAGTTCATAACAAGTATTGTTGTTGTTGTTGTTGTTGTTGTTTCGTATGTGAAATTACAAACCGAACAAACAAAGTGATTTTCTTTAAGCTTGTTCTTCGGTGAAAATGAATAAATACATAGAAGGGAATGTATAAGTTACCCGGTGTTACATGTAAATAATTAAATTAGTAAATGTTTTCTTGTTTTATGTTTTTTTTTTTTTTTTTTTTGTTTTTTTTTTTTTTTTTTGATTTTGAGTGTTATATTTATCTCAAGCCATTCACCCTATACGCGCGTTGGCAGAAAAATGAGATAACGGTCTATACACAGTTTGGCTTCGTCGTCTTTGGACAATACACATTTGAGCCGCGACACAACAAAACTAACAATGGCCTGTGCGCTCAGCGTAGACTCAGTTCAGCCTGGACAGCCGCCATCCCCGATTAGTCTTCACTGTCGGAATAGTGTGAATATCTAAGCTTATATCCAAAGCTTACCTTTAAGCGCACCGCTAGGACGTTAATCAGATTTGGCGGATGCCTAGGCGGCTCTGAGTCTGTTATGTCAAGGCTTATTTATTGCCACACAAAACTGTGGACGTGTGCCATGTCATTTATGTTGTTATTTAACAAATGAATACCCCATTAACCTTATTCGACATGGAGTAATTATTGAACGTATCTTCTATATATGAGCCGTGACACGAGAAAACAAACAAAGTGGTTGTGCGCCCGGCACAACCTTAGATCAGCCTGGACAACCTCCCAGTCTGATTAGAGTCTTTGCTAAGCACTAAACAGGTATCTAAGGTAGCTATGTCCGAATCCATCTGGTACATAATAGGAGAGAAGCTCATGCCACTGGAAGAATACGCATGCTGATCTGAGTCTCTGCTGTTACACTTAAATAGAATTATTTTGGCGTGTCTCTTAGTTATTACTGTGTGCTCCAGAATATCACCGCAAAACAACCGTTGGGCATAGACCAGCTGAAACAAGATGGATGGATGAATGGATAACTTGCATTTTATGTGCTCAGTCATATCAAGACGATGGGAGGGTGATAAATAAAGGCGGTGAAATGGAAATCCTTTTACCGTTGAACAGATTTTCGCCTCCAACAGGCTCGAATTCAGGACCGCTAGGTCAGCAAGCCTGCACATTATCTATTTAGACACCAGAGCTCTTTCTCGCTGATATATTGCCGTATTAAAGTCCATGTTGACTCGATGTTGTTTTTAGATTAAGAGCGCATCAAAGTTGAAACCACGTTTTTTAACGTTGCTCCTTGTAACTTAAGCTAAGTTTCACTGTTTGCCGAATGTTTTATTTTAAGAGCCAACAAGGATTTACGAATATATGCATGAATAAGTTGATGTGAGTATTTGCAAAAGTAATCCTATACTTGGCATATTTGTCAACTATTCACTGAAAAATGCCAGACAGGTAGCACTTGACCGATTGATTTTACGACACAGTATTTTTCCACATGGTAAGTTCATGATGGAATTTTTTCAATTAAGACTTGTGAACGCTATGACCGTACAAGGAGCGACATTACCTTATTTGGTAAAGTATGCCTGTCATCGTTGGTTGAATTCCCCGAATTTTTCTATCAGATAAGTTTCCTGATTTAATACAAGTTCAAAAGAAGCATATTCCAAAACCTGGATTAATAAAATTTGAAACATAGACTAAAAATATTGGGTAATATCTTGCAAGCGGTTCATGACATTTAATAACCGCTGCTACACCAACAGCTGGGTGGCAAAGAATACGACACAAACTCATACAGACACGCAGTGGTAAGTCAACATATTTTATTCATACCTATTCTGAACAGGCGCGGTAGTCGAGTGGTTAGAGTGGCTCGGCTATTGTGCAGAAAGTCACCGGAAGGTCGTGAATTCGCGGCTCACCGTCGCCATCCGATGACTGGAAAACTCTCTCTGTCAACCCAGCAGTAAATGGGTACCTTTTTCGAATTAGGGAAGGACAAGGCAGCGAAAGGAGAGAGATGGGATCCGCCTGTCATCAGCTGTGCCCAAGATACAGTGGGTCTCTAACCCCCACTGCCCCTACGGCTATTAGGCTATGGGAAACCTTTACCTTTACCTTTTTTTTATTCTGAACAAAAGTAAACATTAGAGTCACTAGTATTCATGTTATGATAGTCGAAGTAGTGTGGTACATGTATAATCATATTTTATTCCAAACATTTTACAAGAACATTTTATAAGAACATTTTTAGTCGGTATTATTCATGCAATGGCAGTCGGGTAATGTGGCAGTGACATATTTTACATTAGGAAAATAAAAAGAAATTATTATTACTTGAACCATTATTAGTATTATCATTAGTATTATACGAGGGGCATTTCAGAAATAATGTAAATGATCTCAGGGTAGCCTATTGGCTGATATTTAGCAGTGGTGTTATATATCATTGGAAAGCTAAATTCAAGTACTTTAGAATGGTATGCGTAAAAAGAATTTCTAAGTCACCCATGCATGACAGCACGTGCTTATACGTCATAAGGGTGTAGATACTGGAAACTACACATTTTCACTGACAGTCTCTCGTGTTCTTTTGCTGTTTTCTCAATGAGAAAATGATATATTTTAATAAAGAAACACGTAATACTGTCCTTTCAATGTAAAATAAGACAGTTATATAGAAATCGTTTCCAGATTCTACACAAGTAAAATAATAAACGAGATATTTTGTCTGCTATGTGGTTATTAAAGCGCAGTTATCATAAATGCATTATATCAATAAAATTGTGATTTTTGACTTAATCACATCCAATTTCAACAAATGACAGACATTTTATTACTGAAATGATTAGGTCACCATATTTTGTTACGACTGGCATCAAATCACTGATGAAACTGGATGACACGTGTGCAAACCCCACGCTGGAAGTTGCAAAGTAGCAGCAAATTATTTAAAATACAAAACAATAAAATGAAACTATCTTTAAATAAAAAGACACAGGCTCAATATATTTAACTTTGTTTAACGTCAAACATTACAGGGACATATTGATAGAAAAATTCGTATATAAAGACTTGACAGACTTGTTATTTAATATCACATACTGACATTGAAACATGTGGGTGGGTGGGGAAACTTATCTTAAAAAATCGGATAGGCCGCTGACAAAAGAGCAAAAGGTGCCATAAAAGATAATTTATAACAGAAAACAAGCATGACGAATTAAATTCTAGTTGTTTTTTGTTTCATATCTGTCACCAAACATTCATTTTCACTTAATTTGACCTCAAAATCGAAGTTTAAACAACTTACTATACATTTTAATTTAGCGCAGGAAGTGACGTCATCAAAAATGCGCATTGTTCTATGATTAGCCTATCTTGCAAGGTAAATCTTGTGTGTTAGCAAGGCTGACACAATGCTTTTCATACTGAAATATTTTCAGTATAACAGGTATTATAGGTATCAATCCAGAGCTGCTTGTATCCAGAGTATAGAAAATATGAATTTGTCTTCCCATAAATATTCCGTCTGTTTCTACTCAGTGTCCTTACCCTCACAACAATTGTCAAGGCATATTTTGAAGAAAATATCTGTGTCTCAAATTTTTTGAGTGAATGCCATTGGGTGATATGTAAACCTAAAAGTCAAGACATAAATTTCTAAAATCGGTCAAACAGTCCTAGGAATGGCCTACTCATTTACACTATTTCTGAAATGATCCTCGTATGACCTAACATCACAGGCAAAACAAAATAATCAAATGTCCGTAGATAATGCAATATTTAGATTTCAAACCATTATCATAGCCCACCTAGGCCTATAACTGACTACAGGTGTGTTGCATTACTTTTATACATATGCAATTTTTTCATAAGTCTTAGCGTACCCCAAAGTGCATTGTAGCTTCGGCTAAAAGTCTTTGTTAGTCAAACAATCTTACACTTACTATGGTAATAAATGAAGGGGCACTGCTTAGGAATCAAAAAAAGTTCGCTAAATGGAATACTGCGGTTTTGCATCCTATCAAACTTATCTTAACTATATTCACAAGTGCTGAAACCCTTTCACGTAGTTCAAGTCTTTTTCGCGGTGTACAGGAATATGGTTATGAAAAGCCGAGGTCGACATTTCAATAACAAGCATTTAAACATGTTATAATTTAAACATGTTATATTTAATGAAACCCCGAAATAAATTTCTTTTCTGCAAGAAAATATTTGCCCTTAAAAAGCAAGGCGGGGCTTTCTTTGAGAAAACTAGCGTAGGTCCTGAGCAAGAAACAGTTAAGCTTGCTTTAGACATCCAATAAATATGATACCTCTATTATCCATTCTGCGAGCTATTTTTTTTAAACAATACACTTTTGATGCCATTTAGCTTGCGATTAGGCACTGATGATTAAAAATCTAACATGACACAGGGGAGGGGTGGGGTAATTTACTTTTACTTCAGCAAGTTAGAATTTCGACTTCTTCTGCCTAGCTATTCAACAACATTGAACAGGTGTTTTAGTCGTCCTGTTTAGTGACTGCCAAAATGTGTGGGCAATGCTTTCTAGTAGAAACATTGCTTGGACCAAATATAAGAAAACAAGACGCTTAAGATATTTCTATACAAGGTTACTACATCTCTAAAAGATCATTTCTGTGTTTTGCTTGAATATTAACAGGAAGAAAAAAAATGATGTTCGAAAACGAATAAGAGCCAGCACCTCAGTTTTAAACCTTGTGATACAACAAAGACGGATTTAATAGGAGGCATGGAAATCTTGCATTGCTATACTGTGTCCACAACTCTCTTGTGTCCTGTTTTTCAGTTGTCAGTGTCAAGATACCATAAAAGTATTCTATCAATAGCTCACAAAAACATGATTAAACAGACATTCTCTTAATTAAATGTCCAAAGCAAGTCAGTCTTAAGGTTTTAACAACAGGACCTACACTGTTTTGCTCCAAAGAAGGTCCCGTCTAGCGGTTTTTAAGGGTAAGTATTTTCTTGCAGAAAAGAAATTCATCCGGGGTTTCATTAAATACAACATGTTTATATATTTGTTTTTGAAATGTCGATCTCAGTTGTTTATTTTTTTTTCATTATCATATTCCTGCACACCGCGAAAAAGACTTAACTACGTGGAAGGGTTTAAGCACTTGTCGATATAGCTAAGATAAATTTGATAGGTTGCAAAATCGCTTCTCCGCAATACTCTATATAGCGAACTTTTTTTTTTAATCCTAAGCAGCGTCTCCTCATTTATTCACATTGTAGGTGTAAAAATTTTTGACAACAAAGACTTTCAGCCGAAGCTAGAATGCACTTTGGGGTATGCTAAGACTTATGAAAAATTTGCATAAGTATAAATTAATGAAACGCACCTGTACACAGTTCAGGTAATAATACAAAAGAATTAATGCTAAAAGGGTATCTGTAATAAATACAATTTATGCGCCATCACAATTATAAGATGAAAATAAATATCGAAGGTATCACTACTTTACCTTATTTACCGCCCTCCCCAACACGCACATCCATCCCCGCCCCACCCTTGGCAAAGAACGGAAAAGCTTCATTTTTCGTTATGATAAATCATCTTTAGGATGTAAGGGCCCAGTCTCACTGTCACGTTTTGAGGGCCAGGTTGTACTACGTTTTCCGCTCTACGTTTGGAAAAAAAATATATCCCGTTTTGTAGGTATTCAGGTGTGACTACGTTTCTAGTCCGTTTCCCATACATTTAACTACGACTCGGTTATCAAATGGCTTAGTGCCACGTTTTCAGAAGGGATGAGAACAGTTTACTTACCAGCTACGATTCCATATGTTTTACTAGAGACTATTAGATAGTATACGGTATAATTACCTAGTCAAAGTGACGTTTGAATAGGTATCGCAAAACACACAAAATCGTAATAAAACGCAGAATAAAACGCAGAATAAAACGTCACAAAAACGTACAAAGATGTGGGAAAGCGTATATAATGCGTAGAAGAAAATACAGGACTTTCTGTATGACTACGTATTTAAAACGATCCATCCAAATATCAAGTGTGTTGCAAGATAAAATTGTATGTATTGGTAGGCTAAACATATGTTTTCCAAGTAACGTATGTAATATATAGAGAATACCATGTTAGTGTCTTTTGAAATCAAGTTTATCAGGCGAGAACAGAAACAGCGTAGGAATGGCGAGGCTTGCCGAGCCAGTCCGACGTATTTCTGGTCGAGCCTGATAAACTGGATATCAAAAGACACTTACGTGGTTTTCTATTTATCATGCATCATTAGAAGATTTACGGCGTAAAGAGCGGGAAACAAGTGATAAGCAAACACAGTTGTGTTCGAACTTGCTGACGTCGCGAATGCGTTATGACGTAAGTCGGTGACGTCAATTAACCAATCGAACGCTGATATCACGGCCAACGTCAGTGTGTAGCCAATCGTCTTCAGAGATCGCTTCTTAAGGCATGACCTGATAACATTCGCGCAAGCGCAGTTCTACAGTGACATGATATCACATCATGTTATCATACCCCTGTTATCAGGTGAATTTTGCAGCAGATGGATGACAAATACCAATACAATCCTTCAAACATTAAGAATTAAGGTACGTAAGATTCGTGAAATATTTCTAAATGTCAAGAAGGCGAATACATTTCAGAAACATGTCACTGATTAAAAGAAGGTAAAAGTTCCTCTCAGCCTAGTGACCATAGGGGCTGTAGGTGTAAGAGGCACAATTGATCTATCCCATCCCTCTCCTTTAGCTGCGTTTATCCTTCAAAAGAAGGTACCCATTTACTGCTGGGATAATACATTTTGCAGCTGCTGACCGGCCAAACCGAGGTTCGAACCCGAGATCTTCTGCACCATAGCCGAGCGTCTCTTACCATTTGAATGAGCATCTCACTGATATAGAATACTAAAATATAAATTTTACTTTTCTTTTTCGTCTCTATGCAGGCTGCATTTGCTTGCTGCAAACTCCTTGATAAAGCAAACACTTTGGAAACAACGTTACATGCTACCGTTTTGTACAGCAAATATTTACGCTTAGACAAAATAATAATACTAAATTCACGTGTAGTCTCCCAGTTAATGTCCCGGGTTTCTGTTCTTTATTCATGATCGAAACAATGGGTTTAACTTGCACAACGTCTTGAATTCTCAGCGTTTGTTCTCTCCATCTTGTCTCGGTTTCGTCCGTAACATTTCTGTTTACAAAACAATTCTTACTTGTTATTTCGCAAAAGACGGGTACTTTTCTTAGTTTCTTTAAAGCAAATCAAAATCGTATAGCAGCCCAGTGAAAAAAATAATTGTTTCTGTTAATTGTTAACAAAATAGCAAAGTAATCCAAATAATTATATGGTTGTAAGCCAAGTAGCTTCCTGAACAGCCAGTTAATTCAGTTTAATATTGCTTTAGTATTCTGAAGATGTTTCCAAAATTGGCAAAATAGCTGCGTTCTTCTTATGACTTGTTATTTCGATGTTTAACGTCTGATGCTATATAAAACACGTTACGGTACTGTCACTGAGCCAGTCATTAGAGCTCATCAAGAAAACCCCTTTGAAAATTGTTAAGTTTAGATTATCCGTTTGATAAATCCAAGCAGAAAGAATCATTACAGAGGCAATCTTGCATACTAATTGTAAATCAAACGGTTTCAGATTAAAACAAACAAACTATAAAAACAGTTTTAAATATTAATTTTTTAATAAAAGGTTTCAGGTAAAACTGTATATGACAAAAATTTGGTAGGAAATAATCATGCATTGATAAATATTACAAGTTATTATATACAAAAATAAATTCACAATTAAGCACATACCTACTCTTCTTTCTTCTCATGGATAATGTAAGATCCATATGTTCGTCAAGTAACGTATTCGACGACAGTTCAAGAAGAATGACCGCAGTAATGACCATGCTAATGCTTTTAAACTGGAAAAGATATTTATTTCAGACACAAGAAGTATTTCTATGTCAAATTTGCATTTTTGTTGCGTTTTTATTATGGAAAAATGATAACAAGCCATATTTCATTGTTTATTCGCTAAGTCAATTTGTTTGGACCTTAATAGTATAGCACTTGTGATATCTGTCTTAAATTATAAGAAGACAACCCATTTGTAATAAAAGAAAGCTATTTTTGACACGAGTACAACCTATGTACACATCAGTCATACCATGAAAATGTATTCCTTAGTAAAAGACAAGATTAATAGAAAGCAGCCATTTTGTTTGACACATAAATCCTGTACCGTACCCCCCCCCCCCCCGGTCACACACACACGCCCTTCTCCTCCCTCTCACCCACCCTTACCCCCGCTCCCCTTTTACCGTAAACATTACTTTGGCACCGTTCTTCATTCTCAAACATAATCTTTAATTTGTCCTGTTAGAAATCAAGATTTATCTTAAGCGATAGGTTCTCTATTGGACTCACACAGCCGACAATGGACTTAAAATGCTACTTGAGGTACGTAAATATAATACAAATAATTTTTCAATAAAACAAGCATTTTTAATTATATCTTTCGTAAGCGTACTTTTACAGTTTAAAAAATCATAATCAGTATTACACTTAATATACTATGACGAAATTATCTGTTTCAAATGAAACAGTTGTGAAAAAATGACCCCTTCTCATAAACAGCCCCCAAAATGCCTCTTTAGCCCAAAAATTCTTATTCTGTAACCATAGTAACTGCAAATTTCTATAATTTTTCGCAAATAAACTTATATCCAAGGCTTTGCTATGTTATGCATAATAATCATTCACATTTCAAAGAGCTTTAACGAATTCTATGGATTTTCCGTATAAATTCCAGAAATCAACGATTTTATTCGTAAATACCATATTTCCCCCAAAAATCCACTTTGGCACCACTTTGGAGAGCGACAACACCTGGAATTATAAACTTCAGTATTTCCTGCTTACAAATCAGTCAACAAATTTCTTTCGAACGATGGGCCACTTTTTCGCCTAAAAATTGAGCTCATTTCCCCAACTAGTCGGGGAAATGAAACGCAAAAAGGCGTCTAGAAAGTGAAAAAATTTGGCCCATCGTTCGAAAGGACAAATTTGGTATCATTTGAAAGCTTATTGTCTCTGCTTTTTCCTCCAATGTGTTGTCGCCTTCCCAAGTGGTGCCTAAAGTCAGAAAGTGGGGAGATAACTCTGTACCCTAGAGTTCAACGAGAAAGGTTTTAAAACCACCACTGTCGTCTAGAAACTGCATAAGTAAGCTTGCATCATAATTAAACATTTTATGTTTACATTCTATGAACTCTTATTACTGTGCAACTGAAACAATTGACATTTGCTTTTTTAAATATGGTCACTTCGAGCAAAAAATGAGGGTGTTCTGACACAAATACATTACGTGACCAAAAGAAAACCTTAATAATGTCCCAATTACTTATTTTTTTCGCACATTTTGAAGAGGAAATCACTTCAAATATGTAAGTTTGATAACCGTTGTAAGTACAATGCAGATTATTAAAAAAGAGTAATCGTTCAAGTAATAATACCAGAAAGACTGAACTGTTTAAATGCATAGGTTGCACTCCACAGTTTTTTTGGATAGCTTGGTGACTCTACAGGGGGTCAGCCAAACAAAGTGACATTCCAGCCTGATTGAATGCATAAATCATTCTTTCTTCTCTTTGAATTAGCTGTACATATGCCTAGATACACTTTATAGCCATTTATAACCCCTATAAGGTCCTTATATTAATATTGTTGCAGAGAAAATGACACCCCACCCACTTTCTTCAAAAAATGGCATTATTACCCATGCTCTACTCAAGAGCAGGACCATTGTTGACACCTAAAGCTTACAGATTTACCTAGAGGGCTTACAGATGATCACTGTCAACTGCAACTGAATACCTGCCATCCGTTTAGATTTTCTGCTATTCTTAATTGAAAATGAGCACTGTCTTTTTCGCAATTGTATTTCGTGCTTTATCAGTGCAGCCATAGTTTCGAATCCATGCCGCTCAGCGATTGGATGGTTTTCAAGGTTGAAAATAAATTCAGTTTTTACTTTCCTGGCACATGCTCACTCAAAGGGAGGAACATTTTCCTGCATATAAGGAGCCAAAAAGAATTTATAGCCCAAGATACAAGCCTACCCCCAAATATTAGCATTTTTGTCCCCGGCCAAAAGTGCGAAACTGTGAATGGCAACCTTAAAGCATAGATGTTCTATTCAATCAAGGCAGAATTTGGTTCAGATTTATAATTTGGCATGTTCCTAAGCAAAGAGAATGAAAGAAAGGGTGCTGAGATACAATCTGGCAAATTTATTGCTGATTTTAAACTGTACCCTTTTTCGAAGTCTGAAAAAACGTCGCTTTCAAGAAATGGACCGTAGCTGTAACGCATTCACAACTGTGCGACACTGAAACGCGCAATGCTTTGAACCATTTTGTTTCTTTAGTCGGTCAATCTTGAGGAATCCAAAACCTTTTTTCTAACTGCCTCAAATGGAAACTGAAAATTCATGATGGCCCTTTATGGTTGCACTCCACAGTTCTTTGGATAGCTTGGTGACTCCACAGGGGGTCAGCCAAACAAAGTGACATTCCAGCCTGATTGAATGCATAAATCATTCTTTCTTCTCTTTGAATGAGCTGTATATATGCCTAGATACACTTTATAGCCATTTATAACCCCTATAAGGTCCTTATATGAATATTGTTGCAGAGAAAATGACACCCCACCCACTTTTTGGGGCCAGAAAATTTCTTCAAAAATGGCATTATTACCCATGCTCTACTCAAGAGCAGGACCATTGTTGACACCTAAAGGTTACAGATTTACCTAGAGGGCTTACAGATGATCACTGTCAACTGCAACTGAATACCTGCCATCCGTTTAGATTTTCTGCTATTCTTAATTGAAAATGAGCACTGTCTTTTTCGCAATTGTATTTCGTGCTTTATCAGTGCAGCCATAGTTTCGAATCCATGCCGCTCAGCGATTGGATGGTTTTCAAGGATGGAAATAAATTCAGTTTTTACTTTCATGACACATGCTCACTCAAAGGGAGGAAAAGTTTCCTGCATATAAGGAGCCAAAAAGAATTTATAGCCCAAGATACAAGCCTACCCCCAAATATTAGCATTTTTGTCCCCGGCAAAAAGTGCGAAACTGTGAATGGCAACCATACAGAGCGGTATATGGGGTCGGATTTTACCTAATGACCCGTTGACTGTAACACAGGTTTTGATTGGTTAACGCTTTTATCGATTGATACCCGATAGAATGAAAAATAAATGAACCTATTGATATATAAATGAATCTATTGATATATAAATGAACCTATTGATATATAAATGAATCTGAAGCATATATATATATCATTCTAATAGATATATAAATATTTAATAAATAGCCAGTTGGTACATTTATATATCAATTGGTTCATTTATATATCAATAGCTGAGATTCATTTATATATCAATAGGTTCATTTATATATCATTCTATCGGGTATCGTATCGATAAAAGCGTTGACAAATCAAAACCTGTGTTACAGTCGACGGGCCAACAGGTGAAACCCGATACCATACCGCTCTGTTTGCGGTACAACCTTACAGTCTTACTAAGTGTTAAACATGTCAAAATGTGGTGAATTCAAAAACAAGAATTGTACGAATTTCAAATCACAATTGCACTTGAAACATTTTTTCGAGGGCATTTGTAAATATATTTTTACTGTAATGACCGAACAATTAATCCGTATTTCAAATGTTTATCTATGAACTTTTGTTCGTTTTTTGTCCGATCCAACGTATTTTTTCTCTCAATATTTTGTTTTCTAACGGTTGTCTCTATTCATATAGATATAAAGAGTGGTTTGTTAAGCCTAACGGCAGCTAAATAACTAATTCAGAACAACAATATAGTTAAATTAATTCCTCGACTGGAAATTGGTTTTAACTTTACTGTTTTATAGCCATACAGTGTAATGTTATTTTATATGTATACATAACTACACAATTTCACACTAGTATTATGTAAGCTCATTGTAAAACAGGCCTAAATATTGTGTTTCTATTTTTTCTCCACATTTCTGCTTCTTATAGTGGTTTTCTATTCTTCCATTTCCTTTCCATTTTCTAAAGATAATATAAGAAAATTTAAAGAGATTACACAGAAGAAATCCGTCTTTTTTTTTAATTATTATTTTTGTTTTTTATTTGCGTTGACTTCAAACTTTTGTTTATTCGAATCTGTTTTTTTTTTTTTTTTTTAAAAACATCAATATCAACTGTGCTAGCCGTGTTTATATAAAAGTCACTCAATTTGGTATGGCCTGTTAGTATACCTTATTATGTTTTGTCAAATCATAACTGCCTAGGTGTGACAAATTCAGTCGTAAAACTTGGGTATCTGTCAATCACAAAGAGAAAAATACAATCAGATCCGTTATCAGACACATTCTTACTCCTTGTCATTCAAGTGGCTGTCTCTCACAATTTCTTTGTTAATTTGTTTTGGAGCAGAGTTATTATGAATTAAATGACTATTTCGACGGGGTAGGTACAGAACAGGCTCTTGTTGTCAGAAAATAGTAAATCCCCCTCACCACCTCACACACACACACACACACACACCCACATGCACCGCCACCATCCGGAAAATGACTACAGGAAATACGACTTTTCTGCTACCGTAATATTGTTATAGCATTACTTGGTATATACATGTAGTGGGATTTCCAGGAATCATACCGCCTACCACGTGCCTAAGAGACAATGCTTTCTTGCAGAAGAATATATAACCTGAAAACGCTTATCCTTATTCCTTCCCAGAAGGAGATACGGAGAAGCAAACAGACAAACACACAAAAATAAGCCTTAGCCAAACTTTACACTAGATAGTTAAAAGTTTTGGCTAGATTTCCGATTTAGGTAGAACTTTTGGCCCTTTGCCTGTTGCCGGGTTTGGTAATCAAATACGTTTACGGTGAATGAGTAAGCTTGCAGGGGAAGCTATTCAACTGTTTTCTTTTAGCCTCCTATTTCAATGGCGACCTATTCTTAAAGGCAAAAATTCGCTCCCGCATGCGCAATCTTTTTCCTGTTAGAGAAGAATCCGATTTGTGAGGATTACGTTGTCCAGAGAAGCAAACAAGAAGTCACAACCTTTGGTTCCCTTCGTAAAAACGACGGCTAAACACGGGATAAATTCATACACCTTATACTATGATATCACTCCCTGGCTTTTGGCCTTCTTTTTTTTATTCTTTCTTTCTTTTCGTCCGATTCTCAAAACAATATTCCCCAAGAGGCTCAAGGGAACGAATCCATTACTCGTACGTCCTCGTATCGAGTCTGTCCGTGTATTCAAACTGCACCACTAATATCCTTCGTATGCCAAGGTATAAATATGTGCGATATATGGTGTGTTAACATTTTTCTCGCGCGTTTCAAAATGTAAAGAAAAAAGAAAAAAGGTCTCGAAACTTCACCTTACTCAAAGCGGAAATATTATCATGAATCGCCTATGATATTCCACACAGTCTAATCATTTAACAAAAGTGAATACCATTTCAAGACTTAAACCAGCAATAACAGCAGCACAGGCTGGGCTATATCTCAACAACTGAAAAGCACGTGGGAAAACTTGTTAAATGATATTTGAGCCGCAACATGACAAAACTAACAAAGTGGCAAGTTCGCCACGAGGAGCCTCAGATCAGCCTTGGCATCGGCCCAGTCTGATCAGTGTCTTCTCTGCGCCGAAAGGATAGCTAAGGGTATGCACTATTTTCATGCCGACAACGGTGCCCTTTCTGGAAACAAAGTCCGTGATAGACGTCACAGGCGATGTGCCAGTTTTCGAAGGTATCATTACTGCGTAAAACGGGTCTTTTATATCTCTTAGAATTGTAACTCGACACCGTGCCCATCATATGCGGCATAAAATTGGCTTTCTACCAGTACCTCCATTTTCTCAAAAAGCTTTGTTATTATTAAGAACATTTTTCACAAAGTGCTGAAAATGTCCGAGGTAGGTATCACGAACGTCACCGATTTGCAATCGGAAATCAGTTTATTCCAATTTATCGATAAGTCAGCATTGACCGCAGTCATACCTAATAAGCCTATCAAATATTGTATACAATACGCCCTTTTTCGTCTTCGAAAAGCTGTTATCCAGTTCAGAATTATCAAATGATGGGTATCACGGACGGACGCTCATGAGAAAACTGAGGTAGCTATCACGGACCGTATATACAAATTGATAATGAGTGGCGAGTGATGAACGATTCGCATGTCAGTTTGCAGTGCAACGTTAAAATTCTGAAACAAATGAGAAACGTGGTTCAAGTTTGAAAACAAAAATATACTTTTTTACATATGGCTTAGAAGTACATGTACTTCACGCACTGAATATTTTGTAAGTTTCTGAATCACAACGGAATCTTCAGCAAGGGCTGTGCGCATATAAAACCGGGTTAAAACCCCTCCCCCTTCCCAGCTGTAATTTGTTACTAATCGTTCCAATCCGTTTATCCTGTTGTGGTTTATTATTGTTCGTTGTACTTCTTGCGTTGTGGTAACATGGTTGGCTATCCGCTTTGCTTTCTGTTTTGTTTTGTAGATCTAAAATTATAGAAAATAGGTAAAATAGATGTTTTATATATCTTATGTGGCTCTTTGGTTTACCCACAACAAAACCTAGGGTGATGGTGATGCGCGGAAAAAAAACAGGTCTAAGCCCCCTCCCCGCACCTTCACCCCCAATACACCGCCTAATACTTAGTGCCCACCGTTCAATGGCGGCGCTTCTGTTGTGGTTAACTGTTATTTTCATTGTCGCCTTAGCCTTGAGGCAACCGGCTGGGAAAGAGCTGGCCTCCTGGCTTTCTTGCTTTGTGTTTCACCTTTATTGGTTTCCTTTCGCATTTAGTGTTTAGGACAGGATGTGTAAATCGCCTGTGCTGCTTACTGATCATTGTCTTCTCATTTACCTTGCGAGTGAAAATACGTTACTGTCAGTGATAGCTCCCCTCCCCCAGCAAACTTTCCCCACGGAAAAGTGGATCATATCATAGTAAAATTCCTCACCACTGTAGTAAAAATTCCCTGTTTGTATATAATGGAATTCGCTCCCTGTCCTCTCTCAAGAGTGAGGTCAAATGTTAAAACAGAACTGAGAAGTATCTATTAAAAAAACACCGTCTGATAAGGACAGATATTTGCTTCAAGAGTGGACTCACTAACAAGGGAAACAAAACGAAACGAGTATAGTCCCCCCCACACACACACACCAAATATATATAAACAAGAAAAGAGCAGGATGATCAGCATCTGCACTCTTTTTCAACTTGATTTCAGTTCACTAACAGTTGGGGTGGTTGGGTACAGTGCGTTTGTGCTGTGTGTAACTACCAGTGCCGGGGCGTCCTACTGATTTGGAACACTGTAGGGCAAGGGCCTACTGTGCTTGTAATAGGTGCGGGTGGAGGTTGTTTGGACATTTTTCTTCATCTATCATTTCTCTTCTTCCCTCTCTCTGGGAGACGGCCCGATATAGACTGAATACTGTCTCAAAGGGCCGCTTAACCCAAATCAATCAATCAATCAATCAATCAATCAATATGCAGTTTGAATTTAACCTGTTCAGAATATGGTAACTATATATATGACGGGTTCAGGTTCATTGACTGTTAGACTGTTTTGGGTTTTATAGTCCTTCGATCTGTTTCGAGCCGTCTCCTAGAGAAAAGAGAGAGAAGGGTATTGATAAGATAGACGGTAGACCGCTATCATCCAACACCTACTGCAAGCACAGGAGGCTGTTGCCCTAACTGAAATTGGATCTACCCAGTTGAATTGTTATTTGTTCATCAAAATGTCAATGGATATTAATGACGCACGCACACACGCACGCACGCACACACACACACACACTACTGGTAGCTTATGAAAACTCAGCCTAAGGCGTTGTATATGTGCAATCGGGTCAGTACTAGTTAGCGTATATCACCCACATAATGCTCAACTTTGATGTACATCATTGTCGTTGATTCGATCTTGACAACACCTTAAGCAAGATGAGTTAATTTGCCTAATAAGTTTACTCGATTTCAAATATTTCCGCCTACATAAAGTACTAAAGCCTTTTTTAGTTTAACAAAATACACCCGAAAACTTCAGCTTGCGCGACTACTTAACAGAACTTTCATATAAAACCAAATGCAACGACAGTTCTTAAAACTATGGAAGCGCAGACTAACGTGCATTACGTACGTACCATTCGCAAAACTGTACGCAACAGACTATACAAAGTACAAAATTTCCTGTCCTCTATAAATCGCCAGGCCAGGACGAGCCATACCCTCCGGAAACTGGAGACCCCCCCCACCCCCCACCCCCCACACATTAAACACGCACCAAAACACGCACCAACACACGTGGTCAAGAAACCGCATATTGCAAAGTTCCCAAGATGGTCCAGGATTGTGTTTTGACCCAGAGTTCGGCGTAAAGATTCGGAGTTCGGAATAAAGAAACAGGGCTTTCATGAATTCGGCAGGTTCGGAGTTCAGACTAAGAATGGGTTGTTTCTCGGTTCCATAGGTTCGGAGTTCGGAATAAAGATTCGGAGTTCGGCGTAAAGATTCGGAGTTCGGAATAAAGAAACAGGGCTTTCGTTAGTTCGGCAGGTTCGGAGTTCGGACTAAGAATGGGTTGTTTGTCGGTTCAGTAGGTTCGGAGTTCGGAATAAAGATTCGGTGTTCGGAATAAAGAAACGGGGCTTTCATGAGTTCGGCAGGTTCGGAGTTCGGACTAAGAATGGGTTGTTTGTCGGTTCGGTAGGTTCGGAGTTCGGACTAACTGTGGGTCCATGTTGGGTTCGGCCGGTTCGGAGTTCGGACAAAAAAGTTGGTCCATTATGTGTTTGGCATGTTCGGAGTTTGGACTAAGAATGGGTTGTTTGTCAGTTCGGTAGGTTCAGAGTTCGGACTAACTGTGGGACCATGTTGAGTTGGGCAGGTTCGGACTTTGGACTTACAATGATTTCAGCATGGGGCACTTTTCATACTTTGGATGGGTCGCAGTCCTGGGTTGACCTATATTGTTCCCAGTCTTTAGTCCCAACTCCAGGTTTGCTGATCCCAGGTTGGACTCGGTCCTTCGTGCGAACTCCTAGTCTGCCGAACTCAGGTTGAACCCAATCTAAGCCCAAACTGCCGGTGGGCCGAACTCAAGTTGGACCCAATCTTAAGTCCGAACTCCAGGTTTGCCAAACCCAGGTTTGACTCGGTCTTTGGTCCGAACTTCCAGTCTGCCATACCTATAGAGATGATTACACGGTTGTTTTGATCCCAACCCTGATCTCAGCCCGAGTTGACCATATCGGCCCAAGCCCAAAGGGCGAGGGCTGATATGGTCCGAGGGCTGAGATCAAAACAACCGTGTTATGATCTTTTTATCATATACTTATGTGCATAAAAATGAATGCTCAGTTCTAGCACCGAGGGAAACTCTTCGGTATTCCGCTAGACCTGTAATGTGAGAACTGCAGTTGCAGTTATAGCAGTCTGATACAGCAAGAGTCGTCTTTAACTTCCCAGCGTCTTTATTTCACAACATTCACAAGAAAGTAATAGAAATTAGAGAAACGAGAGTGTTTTCATGGCAGATGTTTACAGAAAACTGTTTCGACACGAGTGACTGTGACAAAACATCACAGAAATCTTTTCTGGATGGAGAAACATTAAAGTTTTTTGTGTAAAGGGCCATGCACTGTCAGACTAGCTATCCTGTCCCACTGACAGGTCTTGTTTTTCAACTACACTAGCTTTTATCTACTGCATTTAGGGTCAAGAGTGATGGTTTTTAAAGCTTTCCATATATGATTTTAGGGGAACAATGCTGTCAATACGCATTTGTTGTGATAAAGTAGTGACAGATGCAATTTACCCTTTTATTTTCACAATTTTCAAATTCAGATTCAAGAGGGCCTACAGGTTGTAGCAAGAGCGAGACGAATATCAGTCTCAGCCCTCTATCAAGGGCGAGACTGATATCCATCTCGGCTTTTGACATAGCAGTTTGGAGCGCAGGGCCGGATCATACCTCACAGTGCGGAAAATACAATGGGCGAAATTATGTATCAAGGGCTAGTCTAAGTATATGACTGATATTGTTTCCAGTCTTTAGTCTGAACTCCAGGTCTGCTGAACGTAGGTTGGACTCGGTCCTTAGTCCGAACTCCGAGTCTGCTGAACCTATGTTGGACTTGGTCCTTAGTCCGAACTCCGAGTCGGCCGAACCTAGGTTGGACTCGGTCCTTAGTCGGAACTCAGAGTCTGCCCGATTCATGTTGGACACAATCTTAAGTCTGAACTCTGAGTCTGCCAAACCTAGGTTGGACTCAGTCCTTAGTCCAAACTCCGAGTCTGCCGAACCTAGGTTGGACTCAGTCCTTAGTCTGAACTCCGAGTCTGCCGAACTCATATTGGACCCAATCTTAAGTCCGAACTCCGAGTCTGCCGAACCTATGTTGGACTCGGTCCTTAGTCCGAACTCCGAGTCTGCCGAACCTAAGTTGGACTCGGTCCTTAGTCCGAACTCCGAGTCTGCCGAACCTAGGTTGGACTCGGTCCTTAGTCCGAACTCCGAGTCTGCCGAACTCATGTTGGACCCAGTCTTAAGTCCGAACTGCGAGTCTGCCGAACCTAGATTTGACTCGGTCCTTAGTCCGAACTCCGAGTCTGCCGAACTTATGTTGGACCCAATCTTTAGTCCGAACTCCGAGCCTGCCGAACTTAGGTTGGACTCGGTCTTTAGTCCGAACTCCGAGTCTTTATGCCGAACCCTGGGTCAAAACACAATCCTGGACCAACCTGAAAGTTCCTGTCTCTCCTGACCATAGAAATGTTCACCCATACTGGTGAGAAACCCTACAGATACTGGGATCTAGCAATGCTACCACAGAGACATCGTTTATCGCCTAAACAGTGACAATACCCATACCCACACCTCTGCAAGACCTACTAAAAGGTTTGTGAGGTTCCAATCTTTTACCGCCACTTTTGTGACTTTCTGTTCGCTTCAATGTACGACCAAACTCTTCAAAAATATGAGGTCTACCATATTAAATGACAGAATCTGATCTTAAAGGAGCAAAGTCTTTCCTTCATGAGTTGAACGCTCAAGGGAAAGAATTTGCTTCTGGAGGAGAAAATGCATCACTCTAGGAGTTGAGCCCGCTTAAAAGAAAATCAAAACTGAAAATGGCACAGTTGCCTTCCCTAACAGTGAAACCATTCTTCCCAACTGCAAAGCTCCCCCTCGCCTTTTTGCAAAGGGAAACAACTTATATGACTTTCTGTTATCTTCACTTGACGACAAAGCCTTTCAAGGTGAATGGGTACATCTTCATGGGAAACAATCCTGCCTTCTTTTTCCTTCACACACCTTTGGGAAGCGAAACTCCAAAAGGGAAGAATTTGCTCCCCGATGAGCAAACCTCCCCTCAAGAGTACATCCAAACTGGAGGGGTTCCACTAAAGGGAAAACATACAGGAAGCCACCTAAGTATTCCCCCTTTGTAGAAGTGGCAGAATAATATATAGGTGCACCCACACACCCTAAATGCCATAAACAGTGAAAACCACTTTAACCGAGTAAAATAGTGGCACAAGTGGTATGCTTTACGTTTTTCCTTCAAGACATAAAGTATTGCCAATAACACAAACTAGATTTGAGATTACAAATCTAATCCATAGTCACGTAACAAGGGCACTTTTATTATAACAATCATGAAGGTACTTGAGTATTCCCTAGGTAAACCACCCTGCCATTCTCAATTTTTGCCTCCCCTAACCCAACAGATCAGCCCCTGAGGGGAAGAATTTGCTCTCAAAGAAGCAAACTCTGCCCCTCAACAGCTGATCCTAGTGGGAGGGGCTTTGCCACACACAGGTAAACCGGATGTCACCAGGATAGTCCCCCCTTTTATAAAAATGGTGGAAAAATATCTAGAACAACCAAACACCCCCAAAGACAAAGCGACGATGCAAGAGTTACTGACATATTAGAGAGTTCATGGGACACCATATGATAAAACATGAAATAATATGCAAGGGCAACCCCTTCAAGGGAAGCAACACTACAATTCATTTCAGCCGCCCCTTTTTCATAGGGCCAACTTCTAGAAGAAAGAACATGATCCTCCCAGAGCAAATTCCTTCCCCCAAGATATCTCTGAAGGGTTACAGCAACCAGAAAAGCAAACAGGAAGCCAGAAAAGTTACTTCCCTGAAAACATGGCAGAAGAATATAGAGGTGAACAAGTTCTGCTGGTATATTTTCAACTCCGCAGGCTGACTTCTCCTTTAGCGCTACTGCTAAGTACTTCAATCTCAACTGCCTCAATCGGTTGTAGATCTTCTTCTAGGTGCTGATTGCATCCCAGGGGCCTGTTGTTCAAAACTAACGATGTCGTTAGTTAACGTTTCGATAAAATTTCGAAGATTAATATCACAAATATGCCAATAATACTTGTTGAAAAAATGTGAGAAGCTTTTGCACTGCTAAAGCTTCTCACAGTTTATCAACAAAAATATCAGAGCATTGGTTATAAAGTAGTAAAACACTTATAACGAGCTCGTTAAGCTAACGATGCTTTGAACAACTGGGCCCAGAATTGCATTGTCGCCATTACTTTCATGATTTTGTTATTGTATAGTTCTGAACAATATTCTGTCCATCTGTTGAGAACCTCTTCTAGTCTTCTGCTAAACATTTCGCAGACGTCCTGGATGGTGGATCTACCATATTCTCTGAAGTAACATCCTTCACTAGCTGATACCTCTCCTGCTGCTGTTTTCGGGCAATTTTGATATGGCCTCGATACCTATCCAGGCTTTGTTACTTTCTTTAGGTACTTCTGAATCCTCTTGTTAGCTTCCCTGTATGCTTTTGTTCCTTTTGATTTATACCGCATCTTCTTTAAACCTCTCCTTTCATCACAGAGGTCAAGAAAATCACTGGTGACCCAACGCTTTTTATATCGAAGTTCCTTCCAAAGTATCTCACTTGCTATGTCAGTCACTTCTGTATCGTAGATGGTAATCATTCATCCGACCGCTATGTGGTGCAAGTTTCCCACCTATTGTTGATTGAAATGTGCATGTCACGTCTTGGTCTCTAAACTTCTCAAGGTCAAACATCAGACTGGGCTGAGTTGGCTTTCTTGCCTTCTTTAGACGAACTCGGAAAGCCATCATCACCAGGTCATAGTCAAGTCCTATGTCTGCTCCAGGAGAGCTTGTCCCATGGATGTTACTCCTGGTCGGAAATGCTTCTTCTCCAAGATATAGTCAGTCTTGTAGTGGTGCTTCATGTCTTGGATGTACCATGTTCATCTTCTAAATGGATTTTAGGGGCAGTACTACGTGGATTGTTTAAGAGTACAAACTCTAGGAATCTCTAGACCCCTCTCATTTGTCTCGGCATTACAGCAGTGTCTACAAACATTTTCTCAGTCAGCCTGTGAATCTCTTCCAACTCTAGCTTTCTAGTCCCCTGATACAATCAGAATGTCCTTCTGTGGTGTTTGGTCTATGAGTTCCTGGAATTGCTAATAGAAATCGTCGACCTCGTTGTCACTTTGTCCAGATTTTGGTGCATACACCTGCATGATGGTGATATTGAAAGGAACTGCTTTCAAGCGGATTGACATTAGACTGCTAGAAACTGGTCGGCAACACAGTGGCTGTTCCGTTCCGTTTCGTTCTGAAAAATACCAATAGCAGTTTTTCAGCCACCCTTCTTCTTGACAAACTACAGGCTGATATTTTGACAGATGGCTCGGTACCATAAAGATTAATATGGCTATTTCTCTTCCTATGAAGTCACATAATTATAGAGCTGAGATAAAAGCTTGTCTACGTCCGTGAAGGCTACCTCGTTTTTTCTCACGAGCGTACGTCCGTGATACCCATCATTTGGTAATTCTGAACTGGATAACAGCTTTTCGAAGACGAAAAAGGGCTTATTGTATACAATATTTAATAGGTTTATTAGGTATACCTGAAGTTAATGCTGACTGATCAAGAAACTGAAATATAACTGATTTTCGGTCGCAGTTTGTTGACGTCCGTGATACCTACCTCAGACATTTTCGGCACTTTGTGAAAAATGTTCTCATTAATAACGAAACTCTTTGAGAAAATGGATGCACTGGTAGAAAGCCAATTTTATGCCGCATATGATGGGCACGGCGTCGAATTACAATTCTAAGAGATAAAAGAAAGAAACGAAAATACCCGTTTTACGCAGTAATGATACCTTCGAAAACTGGCGCATCGCCTGTGACGTATACACAAATGATTCCATCACGGAATTTGTTTCCCGACAGTGCGAATGCGTAGGCTGTACTATGTCTGAACAATAACAGCGCAGATTAGCCTTTGCAGCCATGCAGTCCGATCTGACTCCGATGACTGAACAGTACAATATCTACAGATCAAATATAAAAAGAGACAGGTTTCGACTAAAAGAAATTGTTCGATAAATTGCACAGATAAATGTGAGTCTGCGTTGGTCCCTTACTTCCGAAGACAGGCTTCTAACGACACGGCTTGTGTGATTTAAGCTCCATTGAGCATAGCCCCACTCCTCAGGATGAGACTTTAAACCGAGTTCCGTTTCCGTATGATGTATGTGTTGGTGGTACGGTAAGTAAACCCGAGTTCATTCACTCATTTATCAAAGCACACACAGTGTAACAAAATCCCGTAGATTTTACGGTAGAATATCTGACAACCAGCTGCCAGTCCATTCCCCATTCTTTTTACAGGCGTCTGGTAGAGGTTTGCTAAATGACCGCACTCGAAAATACCTTTAAAGTGTTGGAGAGTTACATGACCAAAATAATACTTGCCTTATTCTACCCTACTCTGCGTGATGATATCGCCAATGTGTACGGGCGCCCGTAAAAATAACGGGAAATGGACCGGCTGCTAGTTACCAGGTACATGTATTCTACCGTAAAATCTGCGGATTTGTTTTACAATGCAGTGCTGAATGTGAACATGTGAGATATTAGGGAGGTTAAGATTTAGAACTTGTACGCGCACGGCTACTACACGTACACGTACAAGTTAGAATTGTAGTTAACAATGGTTAAGATAAATGTGACTTGTACGTGTACTTGTAACTGAAAGAAATGATGCGAATTATTTTAGCTGGTCAAAATAATTATCAAAAAGCAGTCAGCATGACCTTTCATCCGTGTGGACGTTTTGGGTTAACATTTTCTATACATCCTATCTCCTCTACACCAATTGTTTCTGTCTTTTTTTTTTTTTTTTTTTTTTTTTTTCTTTTTTGTCGAAACTTAACCTGAAAATTATTTAGTGTCCAAACGAAAGCATGCAGGCCCGGCCTTCGTCTACTATTACGACCGGCGACCATTTTATGTACCACATTTTTTCCTAATGATTACACTGTTACAAAGTCCCGTAGAGTGAGGGGACATGGCTTCGCACACTTTTATGACTTTTGCAGCATTAACTGACAAAGCTGCTAACACAACGCATGATCGTTCATATTATAACATACCCTGACCCTTTCAGGAAATTACGCATGAAAATATTTGGTCTCAGGCTCTGACGCCATATGTTGCACGTGCAGTAATATGTACTGCCGTTCTAGGTCTTGTTATGGGTAAATGAGGACATGGCTTCGCACACCCCTTTTAGAAGGAAGCAGAAACTTTCTGGACGCTTTTAAATATTCTACCAAACACCTTGGGATCGATAAATGAAAATTATAAAACTACTTCTAATAGGCTATTATTATTTATAGTTTGCGAGGTTAAAGCATAATGTTAATGCTTCTTCCATTTATGAAAATATGAAAATCAGCGATTTTCAGAATTTTATTTTATTTTAAAACACTAGTTAAAAAAGTGATTGATATTTTGTTGTTGAATCCATCACATCTCGACTGTGTAACCTTACAGTGGACCTACGACTTGATAGGATGATAGCTAAAAATAATATGCAGACTTTTCTCGTAAAAATGGGGGACAAGATTCACACCCCGTGGCATGGAAAATCTTTTCTGCTTATTTAACCGGCATAGTTAATGATGATTGTCCACTTTGTATATTTAAGAAAGCAAAGGATAATTTCATTAACATTTCAGGAGCCAAATATAGACACAGCATGATCAATGATATTGTCTGTTATAAAATGTTAAACTTTGCCGACTTTGATCTGAATGTCACTAAACATTTTGGGGCCAAAATGCACGTGATGCAATGCACGCGTAAATGATGTCACAACACTTTATTCATCAACCTTGTAGTATTTCATATCAAAATGATGTTCGGACAACTGATGACTGACGCATACTAAGAAATCTCGAAGGTGTGTGAAGCCATGCCCTGTGCGAAGCCATGTCCCCTTACTCTAGGTTTTACGGTATACTTGGCATCTAGCTGCCAGGCCCTTCAACGACTGCATTGTATGAAACCTTGTTTTAAATCCTCATTTATTTTCTCTGTAATCAATACACAATCAATCGCGGAATTAAAACAAAGTTTTACACAGACTCAGTGCAGTCAGTTGCCATCATAAAAAGTTATGGTACTGTCCTGTACTCTATCCGGTAAAGGAAGGCCCTTTCTATAGTCAGTTCTTACCTACTCACTTCTTCTCAACCACGTCCGATTTTTTCTCGAAAGCTTTAACTGATTACTTCGATCGACGCAGTTCTCTGTGTCTTAGCCTTTTTTATCGTTTATTGGTCATGTAGCCTATACTTACCCACCCCATAGTCCGATTTTCCCATTTTAATTAGGATATAATTGATTCCGAACAGCTTCCTTGGCTCAGTCCCATCTGTGATGCTTATATGTGACCACATGATTTTTAAACTGTTGGCTTGGAGGTTGAAGCTCTAGACTCATGATCCAGAGGTCGTGGGTTCGATACAAGCTAAGGTCACAAATCTTTTCTGCATCTGGTTTATTTCATCGTCGTCCGTATCTCATATATTTGCTCATATGCCCTACATGACTCAAGTACTGTTAAAGGGGCCGTTAACTCCGAAATCATACATCTATCCATCTTTAAAACTGCGGATGTTCTACAACAGATACTGCCTTACGCCTCGCATGTACCACCCTCACTGTAAACATTTGTCTATCTTATTTACGCTTCACTGATTTTCAAGTGAATGCTTTAAATCATTTCTTAGATATATGCTCTCAACTTTGATACCATAAAATGAAATTTACATTTTCGAATTCAATCCGAAAAATGCATTCAAAGTACACGTTTATTAATCTACACTTTAAAATATTTCCGTATATTTTACGGTAGAATACCTGGCAACCAGCTGCAAGTCCATTTCCCGTTATTTTTACGGACGCCCGTAAACATTGGCGGAATCACCACGCAGAATAGGGTAGAAAAAGAGAGGTTTTGGTTTGGTCATATTGCCCTTCGGCACTATGAAGGTTTTAGCGAGAACGGGCAGTTAACATAACTCTACCATATCGAGACTTCAAACAAATATTCTATAGGCAGACGCCCGTAAAAATAACGGGAAACGGACTGGCAGCTGGTTGCCAGGTATTCTACCGTAAAATCTACGGAATTTTTTTTACAGTGTACATGTAAGCGCCTCCTAGAAGTACTCAACGTCTAGAATTTACTTTTAACTGGTAGAGAGTACATGCAATTTTTGATGACGTATGCACACAGCTCATCGCTAGACGTACACGTACAAGTTAAAAATCTTAACCTCCCTATTGTGATCGGTTACACTGTGAACAATTTCCGTAGATTTTACGGTAGAATAACTGGCAACCAGCTGCCAGTCCATTTTCCGTTATTTTTACGGACGTTTGCCTGTGTGACATTGTCGGTAATACGATACGGTAGTGTTATGTTAACTGACCGCACTCGAAAATAACTTTATAGTGTTGAAGGGCTATATGCCCAAAACAACACCTGTTCTATTCTCTCCTACTCTGCTTGGTGTTTCTTGCATTTTTACTGGCGCCCGTAAAAATAACGGGAAATGGACTTGCAGCTAGTTTCCAGTTATTCTACCGTAAATCAACGGATTTTTTACGGTGTACTGGCGCGCGACCAGTGGTGGCCGCGTATCAGTGGTGGCCGTTTGCGTTTTGCACGCGCAATTACGTATTTGTTGCGTCACAGAGTCGGCCATTTTGTGAACAGACACTAAAGGAAACGCCCACTAAAAATTGATGAAAATCTCTGCCTGGGAGACAAAAGGTAAACAATTTCTCTAGACTACCCTCATGCCAACATCAATGCATGTCCGGGGGACTACAATCCTTGATACATACATAATTAAATACAGAAATAAACATGTACAAACTTCTGTATTAATGTTTATTTATCACGAAAAGGTATCAACTGCAGCCTACCTGCAAATAAAAGAATCTAAATTTTTGTAAATCACATCACACGTGTCACCATTATTTATGTTAGTTTCCGACGTAATCTGTAGCGTGTGCCTACGAAATGACTACGTCAGAGTTTTAAAGTCTGTTTCTGATCAATTTTGCTTGTTGCTTAAATTCCGCCTCTTCAGGAAAGTTTTACATTGACATGGAAGGAGACAAACCTATAAACATTTATGAAAAAAATATGTATGTTTATTGAATATAACTAAACATTTTGTCTGGATGACATACTGCGTACGCCGTATTATAAACGCCAGACCTACCCCAACCGTGTAAAGCTGCGTAACCCGAGTAGGGTCAGTCGGGTTTGTATGCCGAACACGCTAAAAACCGTTGAAACTGGACAAAGACCGCAGACTTACAACGACATTTCATCCAAGTTTTAATCCACAAAAAGTTTTGGAAAATGGATAATTCAATGCATGGCAATCCTGACGGCCATCACTGGTACGCTACGTTCGTATTTTAATGCTAGTTAGTGGTCCAGTTTGAGGATCTGCCACAGGCACATGTTATAGTCTATTTCCAAAAATAAATCGATAAAATACCGACAGTTACCCCTAGTTTATTCAATCAAAATATAGAATCACTAAACGCTATATGCCGGTTACAAGATAAAAAAGAGTAACAAAAAACGGCCACCACTGGTCGCGCGCCAGTACCGTGCGTCCGTCGTCCGTCCGTCTACTTATCTTGGGAACACGTTAGACGCTAGTTTTCAGAATCATGACTAGACTTGAACAGTATCTTTATGGCCACAAAATCTATGTTTGATAATGGGCCAAGTCGGAATAATAACACCAGAGTGAGTGTCCCTTCAACAGCCAAAATCATCGACTTTTGAAGATGATAGAGGTTACATTCTTTGAGCATTCGTGACAAAACTTGTAAAGATGTTTATGGCTTCAGGATCTTACGTTTGATTATGGTATAGGTCGGATCATTCGAGCCAAGGTTAATGCACCTTAAAAGGTAAAGTTTTCCCATAGCTTAGTGGCCGTAGGGGCAATTAGGGCTAGAAGTCCACTGTGACTCTATCACCTTTCGCTGCCTTATCATTCCCTTATTCAAAAAGGGTACCCAATTACTGCTGGTCCATTGACAGAGCGGGTTTTCCAGTTGCCAGTTGACATACCCTGGGATTTGAACCCGCGACCTTCTGCACCATTACCGACTCGCTCTATCCACTCGACCACTGCTCCTTGCATAAGCAAAACTGCTGTGTATTTTCTTATAAATAGGATAAAGGCTACAGTTTTATAGCAGTCATGACGAAACTTGCACGCATATTTATATAAACATGCACAACATCACGATCAGGTACGATAATGGATCAAGTCAGACAAATTAACATTATAGTTATTCCCCCCCCCCGCCCCCGCCCCCCCCCCCCCCTTCCCACCCCGAATTAGGTATGCCATATATTTGTAATGGTTACCATTTTGAGCAACCACAATTAAACTTACACAGTAATTGCCACAAAATCTTGTTGAAATCAGATAATGAATTGAATTGGACATTTAACACAAGCGTTATTGACCCTTACTTACATTTTTCAAAGCAGTCATTAGGGAGGTTAAGATTTTTAAGTTGTACGGGTACGTGTACGTCTAACGATGATTTGTGCGCATACGTCATCAATTATTGCATTCTATCTACCAGTAGAAGTGAAGTCTAATCGTTAACTACTTCTGGGATTCACTTGGAAATCAGTGAGGCGTGAAAAAAAAATGGTTTGCCATGAGGGGGCTCGGCAGTATTTGTTGCTGTTATGTGCACAGTTGTAAAGCTGAATAGATGAATGATTTCGGGTGTACAGTCCGTTTATAGTACTCCAGTCATGCTGGACTTATTAGGGAATGTGTGAAATAATCCAGATGCTAGAACAGTACCATGACCCCAGCTGGAATCGAACCCCCACCTCTGTATCATGGGTCTTATTGAACAACAAACCTTTATATTAGAGCGGCAATTCCCTGTCAGTTTTTGCCCCCCCCCCCCCCCCCCCGCCCCTCACTCCCACCTCCAAATAAAAAAAAACGGAGCAATAGTACAGAGGAGATATGATCATTAGGAAGATTCGACACACGCACGTATACACGGACGATACGTCATGCTTATTAGTTTTCGACACATTATGTAGTATTGCTTAAAGAAAACGCTTTTCTTTGGGTTACACGTACACGTACAAGATACTGTTTTCGTAACCACTGTCAGCTACATTTCTAACGTGTATGTGTAGCTACCAGTAGCCGTACGCGTATAAGTTCTAAATCTTAACCTCCCTATTATCAAACTTCGACAATATGTTTATGGCCTTTATGGCCGCAAGAACTCGACAAAGACTGATAATGGGCCAGATGGACCAGTCAGCACCAGATCGTTGCCCTGTAACATTGTGAATAAGAAAAGTTATGACGAACACTGCCATATCACAAGACTTGCTTTTATCATGTTTATGCTCTTGATATTCTTCATCAGCTCATTTGAATACACAGTGCTCAAAGGTATGGCGGCTCGTTTGGGTTTTTACCTATGCAATGTAGATATCTGCATTTCAAATACAGATATCTCTACTAATAAATACAGATATCTGTATTTTTTATGATTACAAATATCTCTTATTGAAATGCTGATATCTGTATTTGAAATGCAAATATCTCTAATTGAAAGACAGATCCTTGTATTTGAAATTCAGATATCTCTTTTTTCAATCATAATATAGATATCTGCATTTCAATTAGAGATATCTGCATTTCAAATACAGATATCTGAATTTCAATTAGAGATATCCCTAATTAAGCTGAAATTCAGATATCTGCATTTAAAATACCGATATCTCTAATTGATATGCAGATATCTGTATTTGAAATCCAGATATCTGTATTTCAACAGTAAATATAGATATCTGTGTTCATAGTTGAAATAGAGATATCTCTATTTACTGTACTTATTGGAAACTGATGACTCCTCGCCGAATTTTCACCGAGTGGTGTATACAATTTTTTATTTGCATCACAGTGATATTAAGTGAACCAGTATTCGGACAGAGCCCAATCTCTACATTCTGCCATACGCCTTTTTCAGTCATTCTTGGCAGATATACATTGTAGACCCTGGGTTGCAGTACTCAATTAATGTATGGTTCTTTAGCCTGCACATGGGTAGTTGAATTTCAATGCACAGCTCAGGTGGCGGGGAAAAGGGGCGGGTAAGGGGCGCCAGTTAATGTCCCGACCCGAAGAACGGCACACTGTTGTCATCCCTGCAAATGACTGAGGATTTGCAGCATGTTCGTATTTCAATTCTATCGCCTATGCCAAGAACTGAACTCAGTATCCTAGCACTTGAGGCCATTGCACTCACCACAGAGCTACCCTCTTTCTTCTTTGGTGAAGGAAGCCCTAGTAGGCCTATCTTCAACCTATACTAAATGATCCTATTCAGTCCGGTTCTATTAAAAAGCCATGCCCAATAGGTTGAACCAGGTATATAGCTCAGTCGGATGCACTTTCGACTAGCGATCAGGACTCTGTTTCGATTCCACTCCCTCCTGTAGGAAATTTTGTCTCTGTCTCTGACTCAAATAGGGCAGGTTTCAGTGACTAGCGGAGGGATGGGCAGTAAGTACCTCTTATCCGCTCAGAAGGTCAAAGCCTGCCCAGGAATAGTGTGGTTCGGTTCACCGTCTTGCCATGGCAGTGATGACCATAGTGGTTTTATTGGAACAGTAAACACTTTTACAACCAACCACCCGGGCCTGATAGCTAAATCGGATGCGGGTTCAACTGTTGAGCAAGAAGAAGCGGGTTCGATCCCGCTCCGGTCAGGCAACTTCAAGCATATAAAAAAACTTGAACAAGGGAGTAATAGTTATTTGTTGAAAAAACGAGAAAGTAATCAGATTCATAAATAGAGATATCTGCATTTCAAATACAGATATCTATATCTGAATTAGAGATATCTGTATTTTCTATAAATACTGATATCTGTAATTGAAAACAGATATCTGCATTAGATTCATTTTAATCGCAGATATCTTTATTTCAATGAAAATTATAAATATCTGTATTTTAAATAGAGATATCTGCATTTCAGTCAGAGATATCTGTATTCCAAATACAGATATCTGAAAAAATACTGACATCTCTGTTTTAAATACAGAAACCTGCATTTTAAAATACAGACATCTCTAATTCAAATTAAGATATCTCTATTTAATAATCACATGTAGAGATCTGCATTTCAAATACAGATATCTGTATTTGAAATACAAATATCAACATTTAAATACAGATTCTTATGCGCGGACAGACACACGGACAGTCAACGTGAAAACAGAATATTCCGCCACAAACATGTTGTACTGTAAGGCCCATAACTCTAGGAGTTTATTGGACATTTTAGTTAATTTGCACATGCACTGACGCTTATAGTTCGCAGTACTACTCAAATGGAAACGATTCCAGTCTAAGAGGCGGGTGAAGGAGACAACAGGAGTTGCACACCGACTCCTTTGATCTCTATAAGTTGGTGTTTCACGTAACACCTTCATGTTTTCGAACACCACCTCACGAACTTGTGGTATAGGTTACACTTCACTGGAGGCAGGTTGTTCACTGTGAACAACCTACCTCCAATGACGCGATCGGTCCTGCTTAGCACGTGCAAAACAGAAACAGAATTCGGCCGCAACATGAAAAAAGGAAACTAAACGTATTTGCTAGCAGCGACTACCCCGGCCAGTGTGCGATGTGAAAGCCTTCATTTTGCGCCTTTAGATCTCTTAGGGTCGATAAATGTGGAGGCTCTGACCAGACTGCGCGGATGCATAAGCTAGTCTGAGCCTTTTTTCACTTTGAGTTCCTTTGTGCGTGCCACACCTCAACTGTATATGGGACTAAATGGCACTGGTAAAGCCAAAAAAGAGTTAATATGCATAGGTCTGTCCATCCTAAACTTTCAATAAATCGGTGACTTGCGATTTTACGGCCTTATCTACAATATTCCAGTCATAGAAGGACAACGAAGGGGTGATAATGAAAAGTTGTGTGCACTGGAACCTCGTTTACAGTTGACAAGGTTTCTGCTACCAGCGGGAATCGAACCCAGGACTGCTAGGCGCTAGTTCAGCAGGCCAGCGCTTAACCCTTCTAAGCTACCGGCCGGGGCTCCGCAACTTGGAACAAGCTAATAAACCATTTGATTTGATTTGGAACAGATCTTTTTAGGAAAGGCCCAGCGACCAAACAACGAGGGCAAATGAGGGGCGACAATTTTCGTTTATTGAAGAATACGCAAAACATCAACTCTGTCACTCTATGACTGTATTGACTGAGAGCTCATAATCCGGAGGTCTCAAGCTCCAGTCTGGCCCTGTTCGTAATTCTTCTCTATTTCGATGGTATACTTCATCCTAATGATCACTTCCTCCCGTTTCACAACCCGGCTCGAATTCGGCTGGATGTTGCATACAGCCTTTCATCATGATATGACTGAAATATTGTTGAAAAGGACGTAAATCGCGTCATCCATCCATCTCGTTTCCCACTATGTTGGGGGTGGTCGGGTCGGGCGATGGTGCTGGGAAACTTTCAGTTGCTAATTTGGATAATAAGAGGGCAAGGGCCTCAGTTCGGTATCGCTGTTTACCAGATTGTAAGCTTGTCCAGGAATATCCAAGAACTAGAGTTTTAGCGAGCAGTAGATGCTGGTGGGGGTTGTTTGGATACATTTTCTCTCGCCTATCTTTTCTCTATTCTTTCTCCCTCTCTCTGGGAGACGGCCCGGTATAGACTGAAATGCTGTCTCAAAAGGGCCGTTAAACCAAAAACAACGAGCCAACCCACTTAGCCACTATGTTGGGTCAGAAGTCTTATTTATAAATAACAGCGCTTCAGATAAGGTAAGGTTTGGAGGATACTTCTGAGACATTTTTTCTTATTTCTAAACGAAAACCTGTTGTGAAAGCCACATTAGAACCCTCTCGGCAAGGCGATTCTAATGGGGGGTAACAACTTAGGTTTTTATGGAGAAATATCGATAATTATTCCTGAATTATTCCTGTTACCCTATCTTATATTGAGTACTGTAAGAAAACTGATATGAGATACCATACAATAAACAGGAAATGTAAAAAAACAACAACATTTTACCAGAGGCTTTAAAATATGTTATATCCGATCTGCGGCTCCATTCTTTACAACATTGCTATTCGGTGTGTAAGTCGGATATCGACCTTGTCCAGTGGAAAGACCTGCACGTGCGTATCGAAACACCTCCCGCGCTTCGCGCGGTCGGTGTCTCGATCCGCACGTGCAGGTCTTTCCACTGGGTGAACACCTCGGACAAGGTCGATATCATATACGTAAAAAAATCTTAAGCATGATTATAGCACCGAATCTTTGCTGTCCCTGAAATCAAGGATCGCAAAACCCAGCAGGGTAGCTATATTCGCAGGGAAACGTATCATGCTCCGCAATGCAGCTACTCTTCTGCTAGATTCGTAGGAATAGAGCTGCTGTGTCACACTGTTCGTAGACTTCCTCTGAACAGAGCTAACGGAAGAACTGTATTCGAAGGTATCCCAATTCGGTAGAACATACCCAAATTCAATCCGGTTGAATCGTATTGCTGTAGTTTCGGGAAACATTATGTGTAAAGTTCGAACTGAAGAACCTTCGAGTAATGATGCTGATTTTGATGGATTATTTCTGACAGTTTTGTCTTAGGCTCAGGTAAGCGATTGAGATTTTCAACCTCAAGATTGTAATTTTCATTCGTGATGGACTCAAGTCTTTTCGGGGATGGTAGGTTAAATGTTCGACCTCTAGTATTGTCCGTATTGTCCGTATTGTCTTTAAAGGCCCCATTCCTCTATCAGCATGAAAAATGCCATCATAAGGTATCGTTGCAAGCCTCTCACAATAGTTTCGTCATTGTAAATGACCTTAATTAACCAGCTTTAAACGAATGAAACATCATTAAGTTTCACATACAAAAGGGTTTGAAAACTTCTTTGGATCATTTTAACTGGCAACTAAAATGACTTACTTTCGATTTCATTACATTGACTGAAATGGTAAAAATACAATGTACAGGCATGGAACCCTTATCACTAACCCGCCTATGTTTATAAAGCATTGCTGGACGGGAAAGCAGAATAGGAAAATTGTAGTTTATGGAGCGATTCAATTTTTATGCCCCCGCCACGAAGTGGGGAGGGGCATATAGTTTTGCCCTTGTCCGTCCGTGCATACGTACGTCACACTTTGTAGTACTGTTCTTGTCTCCGCAACTCCTCCTACAGTATTCGATGCAGGGAGCTGAAACTTGAAACACAGTTCAGACATGCATTGAACATGTGCATAAAGGAAACATAACATTGATTAAGATCTTGGTTGCAGAATTATGTCCCCTTGAATAATTAACATATTTTGACCATATTTCACATCTGAGTACTGTTCTTGTCTCCGCAACTCCTCCTACAGTATTTGATATAGGGAGTTGAAACATGCAACACAGTTCAGACATGCATTGAACATGTGCATAAAGGAAACAGAACTTTGATTAAGGTCTTGGTTGCAGAATTATGTCCCCTTGAATAACATAAATATTTTGGCCATATTTCACATTCGTAGTACTGTTCTTGTCTCTGCAACTCCTCCAATTGTATTTGATGTAGGGATTTGAAACTTGTAACACAGTTCAGACATGCATTGAACATGTGCATAAAGGAAACAAAACTTTGATCCAGGTCATTATGGCAGAATTACATCCCCTTAAATGACATGCATATTTTGACCATATTTCACACTTTGTAGTACTGTTCTTGTCTCTGCAACTCCTCCAATAGTATTTGATGTAGGGATTTGAAACTTGCAACACAGTGTAGACATGCATTGAACATGTGCATAAAGGAAACAGAACTTTCAGTCAGGTCTTTTTTGCAGAATTATGTCCCCTTGAATAACATACATATTTTGACCATATTTCCATAGCTTAAATACAATCTCACCTTTTATCGTCGCTCTAGCGGCCTTATTTATGAACAGATTTTGGTATTACATCACAGCTTTATTGGGTATGACAGTACCTCGAACAGCTTTGCGTTTCAGGTTTGTAGGATGAAGGTCAAGGTCACAGTTGCTATTTTCAGATAAACTAGGGCATTGCTCCAGCGCTTTCATTTATAGATCGATTTTGATGTAACTTCACATAAATGTTAAGTATAACAATATCTTGAATAAATTACTGTTTCAGCACCGCAGGTCCAAGGTCAAGGTCACAGTTGCTATTTTTAGAAAAAAAAAATATCATTCCTCTACTCCTCTATTCATTGACAATTTTGATGAAACTTCACTCAAATGTTTAGTGTGACAATATCTTGGACAAGTTCGTGATCCAGAATTTCAGGGTAAAGGTCAAGGTCATATTTGCTATTTTAGAAAATATGCTGTCATCCCTCTGGAATGATTTTGGCATAACTTGACGCAAATATTTAGCTTGACAATATCTGGGACAAATTTACGTTTCATCATTGTAGGTCCAAGGTCAAGGTCACAGATGCTATTATAGGTACATGTAAATCTTTGTCATGGTTCTAGCGCCTTTATTTATTAACCGATTTTGATAGAACTTCACACATATATTAAGTATGACAATATCTTGGACAAGTAAACCTTTCAGGGTTGTAGTTCCAAGGTCAAGGTCACAGTTGCTATTTTTAAGAAAAACTCAGTCATCCCTCTAGCACCTTTATTTATAGACAGATTTTGATGTAACTTCACACAAATATGTTTTAACACATTACTTTTCTAGTGAGGCATATGACGGGGGCATTGATCACCTTTAGTGATTGTCTAGTTTTTTTTTAAATACTTGTTTTCTCTCCTGTTTGTCAATCATCTGACTCAATATATGCACTTTAACCAACATTTTATTACCAAACGCTAAGGTTCAACCGCTTTCTACAATGAATGGATTTAGGCGTTTTTACCACTGATAGGACTACGGAAAATTTTTAAGTGTCCGACAGTTCTAAGTGTGCGTAAGTTATAAATTTACAGATCTGCATTTTTAAGTCACCGTTACGATAGTCAAGGAAGCATTAAATTTTACACCTGTGTGTCACACATTTTGGAAGCGAGCTCGTGTGCCCTTTAAAGATAGATCAAAGCAAAACGCACGCACATATTGAAGTCATATCTTAGGTGTGCATATAGGTTTTTGGAAGAAAAAAAAAGATTTTGTCAAAATTATGGGCTTTCGCACACAATTTTTTTTTATTGTTACCATTCTAGGGAAGCAAATTTGTGTAGCCAACTTCGCCTTCAGTTGCGATGGATCAATTTGAGACTGCAGACATATCTAACATGTTCATGATTTTTGAAGGGGTAAATGTATACTTTTTGACTGATAACGTTGTTGTTTTTTGTGTTTGTTTTTTTAACTCAGAAGAAATTTTCAATGTTTGCTACTGATGTATGATTTCAAGTTCGAGTTAGCAAGTACTGTCATAGTTTTTGATGGATCAGTTTGAAACTTAGTACACCTGTTTCCGACGAATTGAAATGTGCAAGAAGATTTTTGAAGTTCAAAAAATATTTTTGACAAACTTACAGGTATATGACCTTAATAAATTTTCAGTGTTTTGTCACCAAAGTAGGATAACAGTTTTATGTAATCGCTCCATTCACAGGCTATCATGATGGACTGGTTTGAAAATTTGCATACATGTTGCAGAAATATTAAAGATGTGCATGAAGACCCTTAAAGATTGAGAAAGAAAATATTATTAGCGACATTGCAGACCTTAGAAATTGTCAGTTTTTATTCACCAGTATAGCATATGGGTGACAAGTTACACTGTAAAAATTTCCGTAGATTTTACGGTAGAATAACTGGCAACCAGCTTCCAGTACATTTCCCGTTATTTTCACTCTAGAACATTGTTGGAATTTACGATATGGTAGTGTTATGCCTACTGGTCGCACTCGATAATACCTTTATAGTGTTGAAGGGCAATGGGACCAAAACAACACATGTTCTTTTCTATCCTACTCTGCTTGATAATCCCTGCAATTTTTACAGGCGCCCGTAAAAATAACGGAAAATGGAATGGCAGCTGGTTTCCAGTTATTCTACCGTAAAATCTACGGATTTGTTTACAGTGTAGTGTTAGCAACCCATACACTGCAAAAAAAACGGTAGATTTTACGGTAAAATAACTGGCAACCAGCTGCCAGTCATTTTACCGTTATTTTTTACGGGCGCCCGTAAAATTGCAGGAATCATCAAGCAGAGTGGGACAGAATAGAGCAGGTGTCGTTTTGGTCAGCTAGCCCTTCAACAATACAAAGTTATTTTCGAGTGCGCCAAGTAAACATAAAAATTCCATTACGTGATTTGCAACAATGTCTTACAGGCAAGCGCCCGTAAAAATAACAGGAAAAGGACTGGCAGCCGGTTTCCAGTTATTCTACCCGTAAAATCTACAGATTTTTTTACAGTGTACCACAGTATATAGCTCATCGATTTAAAACACTTCAGTGGAGTAGGAGGTTGGGGGATTGATGACGGTTCACAGGGTACGGAGGCATTACCTGTCTCTTATAAACACAGTCTGCCAGTAAAATGATAACATTTTGACTTTACAATATTTCTACATATAAAGAATCCTAGGGAAGTGTGTTCATGAGACTAAAAGTTAAAGATTAATCTCCCTCGCCATTTTACCATTTACAAATAACATTTAGATATTATTATTTCTACATCCTGGGTGAAAGGTCATAAAAAGTGTTTTATTTTCGATGATATTGAATTTAAAAAAAATTGATTCATATCGTTTATTCAAGTTAGAAACATTGTGAGCCAGTGAGGAAATCAATTTCAGCGCTCTTGCGATTAGACTGTGAAAAAAAGCCGTAGATTTTATGGTAGAATACCTGGCAACAAGCTGTCAGTCCAATTCCCGTTATTTTAACGGGCGTCTGCCTGTAGAACATTTTTTTTTTAATTTCGATATGGCAGAACTAGGTTAACCAGTGACCTTTTATGTATTTATAGGTCACTGGGTTAACTGACCA